>CAUYLG010045126.1:0-113034 GCA_963573385.1 Cacajao melanocephalus | reverse complement strand
TACTAAAGATACAAAATTAGCTGGGCGTGGTGGCACATGCCTGTAATCCCAGCTACTTGGGAGACTGAGGCAGGAGAATCGCTTGAACCTGGGAGGCGGAGGTTGTGGTGAGCCGAGATCGTGCCATTGCACTCCAGCCTGGGCAACAAGAGCAAAACTCCATCTCAAAAAAAAAAAAAATGACCACCTGATTTTAATTACGAGTACCCTAAAGTTTTAAGTGCTAGTTGGAGTGTCACCTGGGATATAACAGATCTCTGCTCTTTCCACACTTTTCTCCTGAGTCAGTGCAAGCTAAAAATTTTCAAAGTGGCCAGGTTTGGTGACACACACCGATAGTCCTAGCTGCTTGGGAGGCCGGAGGCATAAGGATCACTCAGCCCGGGAGCGAAAGGCCAGCCTGGGCAACACAGCAAGACCCCTATTTCTACACAAAATAAGTAAATTCTAGAAGATGATCTCAAACATTTTTTTAAATAGCCACTTACATAGGATTGTCGTGGCTATCCGTGTGGCTGCAGTTATGCCTGAGGCTGTTCTAGGAGGGCAGTGAACGTGTCTTTATTTCTCAAGAGGCTAGTTGTGTCTGTGCATTTTTTGGTAAGGAGTCCTCCCTGTAAAGGTTTTTTAATGAAAGGTGTAGGTAGCACTAGAATTAGTTGTCCAAATCCTACAATATGTGGCTGAGAAGGTGTCCCTTGAATTTTGTCTTTTCCGTTGAAACGTAAGAGGGCAGCTTTGATATGTGCAAGGCGGTGCTTCCTGACACCGGTGCTTGTGGAGTTCACCACCTCGAGAGGCAACGCAGGCACTAAATAAAAGGCCCAAGAAGGGCTGGAGACTCCATAGGTGACAGCTCTCTATGGCTGCTACAGGCAGCTCTGGGTGTTTGGTGACCGACGTCCGCCTCTAAGGCCAGTGTCTCCAGGGCTCACGCCGTCTCTCAAACCCCCTGGGTGCATGGCCCGGGCAGGGTGCTGCCTCACACCGGTGTTCGCAGGCTCTCGCTCTGAATCCTGAAGTCAGGTCTGCCTTCACATATCCTGAAGCTTCCTCTAGAAAAAGTGAGATTCAGCTGCTTTGAAAGGGTGGGGAGCTCTCCATCCGCACGATTTCCAAGGAGCTGAGCTCGAAGCCTATGGCTGCTTTTGTGAGGGTGGCTGGGGACATCCCAAGCCTACCTCTTTTTCATTTTCACCTCTGGTTTGGGCAAAAACAATGATCCACATTTATGAGCGAGTTTTTAGGATTTAGTATTTGAGGAACTGTCTTGAATGCCCTCTGCCCACACCCACACGTGCTGTGGCCCTGAAGTCACACAGCAGTCTGTGACCAGGCAGCAGCCAGCAGCTCCTGAGCCTTCTGTCCCCCAGGAGCACTTGACACACGTGACTCCTGGGATAAGAAGGTACAGCAAGCACTGGGGACTTCCCACTTGGCCAGGCCGGAGCAAAGTCTGAGGAGTGTGCTAGGAATCTGATGTGCTGTTTGCTCTGTGACCTCAGCTGCGGAAACCGAACCAGAGGAGCCAGGAGGGAGAAGCCGCTCAGTCAGTAATAACCCCGCCCTTCATCCTGGCTTCTCACCCGGCTGGAATCCAGACGATCCTGGTCAAACAGCTGCTTTAAAACATAACTCAGAAGCTTTTCTAAAAGGCCAATTCGGTCAACATCTCATAAATGCCTACTGCATATAAGAACTGAGAGATGATGGGATAAGACTCCGTTTGCCTCCTTTTAGGAACTCACAGGATAGTGGCGAGGCCGCCATGGAGGACCCAAGATCATGAGGGTCCGTCCCAGAGCGCCTCGAATGCTGCACACTCGGGGTATCTCTGTCTCAATCAAGGTCTCCTATAAGAGAGAGATACAAAAGCAAGATTGGTATTACCAGTTTAAAGACATTTAAGGCAGCCAGGAGCCCAGCTGTCACCTTTTGAAGCCATTATTCTTTGGTTTTGTAATCCAAAGAGTACACGCATCTCATTCTTCATAGGTTTGTGTTTCTTTCCTGCCAGAAGTACAGGTTTAAGTGAGCCATCATTAAACATGACAATAGTGTCTAGCTCGAAATAACCATAATTGGCCAGGTGCAGTGGTTCACGCCTGTAATCCCAGCACAGCACTTTGGAAGGCCATGGCGGGCAGATCACCTGAGGTCAGGAGACCAGCCTGGCCAACATGGTGAAACCTCATCTCTACTAAAACTACAAAATTAGCCGGGTGTGGTGGCACGTGCCTGTGATCCCAGCTGCTCTGGAGGCTGAGGCAGGAGGATCACTTGAATCGGGGAGGCAGAGGTTGCAATGAGCCAAGATCAAACCACTACACTCCAGCCTGGGCCACAGAGGGAGACTCCATCTAAAAATAATAATAATAATAAAACCTTTGTCCCAAAACCGTGGGATGCTCCACCTGCATTTACAGTCTCTCTTCCGAGGCTACCGAAGTGGGCGCAGCACTCAGAGCTGTGCAGGAAGGGGCTGCCTGCATTTTCTTCTCTCCGCCCCTATTCTGTTTAGCTCCGAGGGGGTCTCTCAGCAGCTTGCATTATTAAATCAGTAAGGCATTGGTCAAGTGTCAGAGAGCTAACTGTGGTGTGTGTAAGGAGGCATCAGATGACACTCGCCCAATACCTGAATACCAGCTAGCCCAGGCTGCCAACCAAGGACGAGGGGGGTTGGCGGGGGGCGGTTCAGAGACGCCTGGCTCATCTCCAGACATTTTCTTAGCCATCACAGCTTTTTTATGATTTTTTTTTTTTTTGGTCTAGACTAGAGATGAGTTCTGCTTCATTTAAAAAAAAAAAATCCTTCACAAGGAGTTGCCACAGTTGTCTTAGTCTGCTAAATTTATTTAATTTTTTTTGCCAAGACAGTGTCTTGCTCTGTCACCCAGACCTGGAGTGCAATGGCATGATCTTGGCTCACTGCAACCTCCACCTCCTGGGTTCAAGCAGTTCTCCTGCCTCAGCCTTCCAAGTAGCTGGGTTTACAGGAGCACCACCATGCCCGGCTAATTTTTAGTAGAGATGGGGTTTTACCATGTTGACCAGGCTGGTCTCGAACTCCTGGCCTCAAGGAATTCGGCCTCTCAAAGTACTGGGATTACAGGCCTGAACCACCACGCCTGGCCAATTCACCTGTTTTTTAGGTAGGGGTTGCTTCAGTATGCGTATTTTAAGCCTTCTCAGCATTTTTGTTCAGCCAAACAAAGACTTTCTTCTTTCGTTTCCCTACAGACAAAACTCCTGTCCCAAATCTGTGCTGTCGTAGGAATAGCTGAGACTGTTGACTTTTGTGCCTGTTGCTAGCTTTTTTAAAAAAGTCATAATCTAGCTTTTGATCGGGCTGCTCCCCTCAGAGCTTGAATGGGCTTGGACAGACCCTTTTTCTGTCATCTCTGCAGGAGTCAGAAGAGATCGGCTAGCCTGAGACTTTGTTCTCTTCATGGGGGCTTGATCCCATGCAGTATCATTACCTTAGTATGTTCAGCATTTTGAATTTTCGAGTTTGAATCCACTAGAGATTCTCTCTTCAAAATCATAACATACCTATGAGGGTAGAAATACGTTGCTCATGTTCTGGAAGCAAAGCAGTATTTCCTTCAGAGGCTTGTCATTTCTTGAAGTCAGCCTAATAAGTGAGGGATGGTTTTTCTAGCTTGTTCTTTTAACATCTGAAGATTTGTATCCTTAAAGAACTGCCATTTACTCCACAGTCCAACTGGTACATTAAAAACATCATTTAGGCCAAGCGTGGTGGCTCATGCCTATAATCCCAGTACATTGGGAGGTTGAGGCGGGCAGATCATTTGAGGTCAGGAGTTTGAGACCAGCTTGGCCAACATGGTGAAACCCCATCTCTGCTAAAAATACCAAAAAAAAAAAAAAAATAGCCGAGCATGTTGGCACATGCTTGTAATCCCAGCTACATGGGAGGCTGAGGTGAGAGGATCGCGTGAACAAGGAGGCAGAGGTTGCAGTGAGCCAAGATCACACCGCTGTACTCCAGCCTGGGCGACAGAGTGAGACTCAGTCTCAAAAAAATAAAACTTGTGAGAAGGGAATTTTCTTTTCTGCTGTCAGCCTTCTTCTACCTTCCCAACTGATAGGGCACACTTAGGCTTTCTCCAGCTCACTCTTGCCCAAGAAAGCTGCTGTTTCTGCTTCTCATTTCCTATCTATCTGTGTAATTCTCAGGGACCTAAGTTATTAGCAAAGGCGTCTTCCAGCAGCACCCGGCCCCACAGGAGCCTCCATTGCGGGCTCCAGCACTCTGCTGCCTCCACAGGCCATCAGGCAGTGCTTTGTGCTTTTGTGTTTTTTACTGTAACAGCTTTGTTGGGATACAAGTCACATAGCACACAGTTCACCCATTTAAACTATACATTCAGTGGCATTTAGTGTAAGTACATCACCACAGTCAATTTTAGAATGTTTTCACCTCCCGAAAAGAAATCCTGGCCCATCTGCAGTCATTCTCTGTCCCTGCCCCTGCCCCTGTCCCCACCCTCGTCCACATGACCTGTGCCCTAGGCCATCTCTTTCTTCTGGGCGTCTCTGAGACAGGCCACATCTGGAGTCTCCCAAGGGAGGGGCAGACAGATTCTCCCTGCCCTGAGGCCCTGATCCCTTCCCCGCTGCTCTCTCTGCTTCTGCCTCCTGTGTCCTCCCCTCCCAGAGCAGGCAGACCTGGCTGACTGTGGAGTGCAGCTTCGTCCCCCCAGGATTAGGCAGCAGACAGAGCCCACAGCATGGCTGGCCCTGCCTCGGGACTCAGGCCACAAGGCCAGGCTAACCACAGAGAAGGTGCCTGGGATCCATTCGGTGCCTAGCCCCCACTCCTACCCCACACCCAAGAGGGGCTCAGGTAGGTTGAGGATGTGAGACTCTCAGCCTCCCAGGACCTGGGAAACTGCTCACCCACTGGCCTGGCGAAAACTGATTTTTGACTCGTTTTATCCTAAGTAAGCAGAGGAAGAAAGAACCCTGAGGTAAAACTGAGCGGAGGAACTCTGGGGTGAAATGTATGAGGCCTGTGTGAGCATCCAAGTAAGGGTCCGTGGATGCTTGTTAGTGTGTGATGGGAAATAACAAAACAGAAGCAGACATGCCGCTGGGTCGAGGCCGGGTGCGGTGGCTCATGCCTGTAATCCCAGCACTTTGGGAGGCTGAGGCAGGTGAATCACTTGAGGTCAGGAGTTTGAGACCAGCCTGGCCAACATGATGAAATCCCATCTCTACTAAAAATACAAAAATTAGCCAGTCGTGGTGGCGGGCACCTATAGTCTCAGTTACTCAGGAGGCTGAGGCAGGAGAATTGCTTGAACCCGGGAGGCGGAGGCTTCAGTGAGCCGAGATTGTGTCACTGCACTCCAGCCTGGGCAACAGAGCAAGACACCTTCTCAAAAAATACAAAATAAAAATAGTTTCCCATATTCAGTATTTTCCGCGCTATAAACAACATGATCATTCGGAAAGGCTCGTGGCTCACTGCGCCTCGTTCCTTCTTGCTTAACTCTCATCCGGTTCTCCCAGGTTATCAGCTGATGTGTTCTTCCGTCTTAGAAGTTTTTTCTGCACAGACCCCTTTCCCCGGAAGTGTGGCTTGGTAACCATGCTTGCTGTGTTTCCATCACACCCAGGCCACCTTGTCATAGGAGTTCCACACTCCAGGGCAGTTGCCAGTGCCCTTACCTGAAGCCCCCGTTGGGTCATAAGCTCCAGACAGCAAGGGCATGATTGATACCGTGGTGTTGGATTGTGTGCTTAGCAGATACGGGTGTGTGGCTGTGATTCAGGGATGCTGTGGGGGTGGGCAGAGGTTTGAAATTGAGCCATGAAAGTAGGGGAGATGCCGGGCACAGACGGGTGTCGCTGCCTTAGAAGCCAATGTAGGAAGAGCAAATGATGGACTTGAGCAGAGACCAGGAAGCGACAAGTCACAGCCCATGGCCCACTCCCTGCTTTTTGTAGTGTAACGAAAAGCGAGGCTCATTCCTTACCTTGGTAGAGTTACGTAGCTGCTACCTAAACCCTGCACAGCCCAGAATATTTACCACCTAGCCCTTTCCCAAAGAGTTGGCCATGCCTCCTGAGGAAGATAAAGGAGAGAATGGTGGAAAGTTAACTGAGAAGCATAGGCAGAGCCACAGCAAATACCTCAGTAGACAGAGGGCAGGAAAGCTGTCTACACTGGAAACCATGAGAAATCGCTGAGAGAAATGAGAGTCACGTCGGTGCATCTGCTGCTTCAGTGCATCAGACTCTCTGGAGGCCACATCCCACACAGACTGACAGGCCCAGCGCCTAAAGTTTCTAATGCAGTAGATCTGGGATTCGACCCAAGAATGTTTCTAACAAGTTCACAGATGCTGCTTCTTGGCCAAAAACCACACTTTGAGAACCACGCATCTAAATGAAGCCAGGCGCCGTATTCATGGGTCGAGAAAATATTGTAAAGGCATCAGTTCTCTCCAGTTTGAGAAATTTTTATGCAGTCCCAATTAAAGTCACATCAGGGGTATGTGTGTGCTTATGTGAATATGGAAATTGATGAGCTGATACTAAAATTTATATGGAAATAGAAAAGGGCTAAGAAAAGCTAAACAGGCTTAAAGAAGACGGACTTTAAGAACTCCAACAAAACTGGAGGACTTTGCCAGATACCAAGATCTGTTAGCGACTAGGCGCAGTGGCTCATGCTATAATACCAGCACTTTGGGAAGCCGAGCCCAGAGGATCGCCCGAGCCCAGGAGTTCATGACCAGCCTGGGCAATATGGTGGGACTTTGTCTCTGCAAAAAAATGGATAAAAATTAGCTGGGCATGGTAGTGTGTGCCAGTAGGTTCCAGCTACTGGGGAGGCTGAGGTGGGAAGATCACGAGCTGGGGAGACGTAGACTGCAGTGAGCCGTGGTTGCACCACTGCACTCCAGCCTGGGCAACAGGGTGAGACCCAGTCTCCAAAAAATCAGCAAAAGGCATATATGAGACATAAACATTTCATTATGTATATGCAAATATTTCAAAATGTGAAAAAAAATCCAGAACACTTCTGATCCCAAGCATTTCAGATGAGGAGTACTCATCTGTATTATGGAGAAAAAATGTTCAGCATCATTAGTCTTCATGGAAATGACATGGAAAATCACAGTGAGATGTAACTGCATTCCTCTCCTTCGGGGCATCAGCGTAACCAGCCCTGTTGAAAGCAAGTGTCAGTCGGTACAGCCACTTCGGAAAGCTGTGTCTGCCCACCTGAGCAGACACACGTCTTCAGACCCAGCGATTGGGCATGGGTTTATATCCAACAGGTACACATGGCTTATCCTCCCTAGCACCATTCTGCCTGCCTACCTAACCCCCGCCGAGGTATCTCTCCTTTTCCTGAGCCGTCCTTCTTTCAGGATTAAGCTAATAAGACCAGGCTAGCTTGAGAAATTTGCATGTGTTCTTGTGTCAGTCCCCAAAACAACAGTGTACCATGCCTTCAACTACAGCCTCTGAAATTGTGTAGGCCACAGGCTCCGTATCGGCCTGGGAGTTACATGCTGGGGGTACGTGGGCATTTGAATACCTCTCAAATCAGTGTGGAAAGCATCAGTCTACACCGCATGGATCAGCTCTTAATCACTTTTGATAAGACAAAAAATACATTAGCAGGGGCAGGTGGGCACCTGTGGTCCCTGCTACTCGAGAGACTGAGGCAGAAGAATTGTTTGAGCCCTGGGGGCGGAGATTGCAGTGAGCCAAGATCATGCCGCTGTACTCAACAGCCTGGGCAACAGGAGTGACACCATCTCCCCCAAAAAACAAAAACAACCACAGTACAGTAGAAGCAGCATCCACACTCACAGCATTATAGAGTTAAATGGTCTACAAGGTTTATAAGAGCGTCATTATGCATGTACCACCCCCATTTCCTACTCAACTGGAGGCATCAGCTCTCCACTGTATCTGTTACCTCCACTATTGACATGTTGCTATATATCCTTTCAGTATTTTTTCCTGTGGGTATATATTAAGCATGCATGTATCAATCTGAGACAACTCTGTATCTGTTATGGTAAAGGTGTGGATATTGCTGTATACAGATTGATAGATGAATGCTTTCTCTCACATTCGTTTTTCTGTGATCACAGTTTCGGTTTTATTTGCTTGCGTGGTTTCCTGTGTCGCCCTCGGGCTCGCTGTGGACTGATCTACTTGCTGACCGCACAGCTGGCTTCCTGGGGAGCCCCCGTTATTCAGGGATTCCCTGCAGCTTTCTTGTGTGGACGCTCCTGTTACCTGGCTCCGTGTCTTCTGTCTGGGTTTACTCAGTGTTGAGAGGAGCAGCTTCCCTTCCTGACTACCCTCCCGTGGCCTCCTCAGAAAGGCTGGCATGGGAGATCGGAGTGTTAGGCCTTGCATGTCTAAAAAAATCTTTATTTTAAAAAAAAATCTTTATTCTTCTGTAATTCTAATTAATAATCAGATTATGTATCGGATTCTAGTTCAGAATTTATCAGGTTTTGAGCCCTTATTGTCTCCCGGCTTCTAGTGTTGCTGCTGAGAAGTCTGTTGCTATTTTCTGATTCCTGGACTTTTGTTTGTTTAATGAAATTGTAAGAATAGCACAGAGAACTTTCACGTACCCTTTAATTACATTCACCAATTTTTAAATTTTTTCCACATTTTAGCATGCTCCCTTTCTTTCTCTATACATCTACACACACATGCACACTTTATTTTTTCTGAACCATTTGAATGTAGTTGCTATATAATACTCCCCCCTCAATACTGAAGTACATTTTAAAAATAAGGATACTCTCTTACATAACCACAGTCAGTTGTCAAATTCTGATTTCTGATCCCCTTTTTTTTTTTTTTTTGAGACAGAGTCTCACTCTATCACCCAGGCTGGAGTGTGGTGGTGCAGTCTCTGCTCACTGCAACCTCTGCCTCCCAAGTTCAGGTGATTCTCCTGCCTCGGCCTCCTGAGTAACTGGGATTAGAGGTGCACACCACCACGCCTAGCTAATTTTTGTATTTTTAGTAGAGACAGGGTTTCACCATGTTGGCCAGCCTGGTCTTGAACTCCTGAGCTCGAGTGATCCACCCACCTTGCCCCTGATTTCTGGTCTTTTGTATGTGACCTGCTTTTTCACTCTGGGAAGCTTTTAGGATCTTTTCTTGGCTCTCAGTATTCTGAAATTTCACAGGGATGCATACTGTGGCATGGATCTGTTTGCTTTTTCTTCATTAGGCTGTACATTCATGACCCCTTTCAATTTGGAAACGCACGTGCTCTTCTTCAGGGGCATTCCCATGAATTATTTTATTTTGATACTTTCTTCCTCTCATTATCTCTGATTTCTCTTTCTGGAGCTCCCATTATTCACATAGTGGCCCTCCCAGATCTATCCTCTAATTTTCTTACCTTTTTTATTTTTCATAGTTTTCTGATTTCACAACTTTATCTTTTAGGCTTTTATTCAGTTTTTCACTTTTTTCTGCTGTTAATTTTTTTTTTTGTTTCTAACAGTCTTCTTTTGTCCTGTAAAGAAAAAAACATGCTGTTTATGGATTCAGAATCTCTCATCTGACAACTGATGATGCGCCTTTTTGAAGTTTTTAATAGTTGATTTCCTGTAAGTTGCGTTTTTGTCCTTTTGTTTTGATAGTTCTTTCACATAACTGTTTTCCTCAGACGCTCAGTGGTTATTAGATACCTGCACATACTCCAGAGTAGGACAGTAAGAAACTGCAGCACAGGTCTACGCTAGGATTCGTTGACTGTCATCTTTCCCTGCGATTGATCTTGCTGGGGAACCCTTGGGATCAGCTTTTCTTGGCCCTTGGATTCTTCAGGTTCCCCGGAGATGACACATAGAGTCTTCCGTCTGGAGCAGGGCCACTGGGCCACACTGACGGACACACTGTTAACATGTCCTCGTCTACACTGGTAGCCTACCTTGTTAACACAGCACTCCACCGTCAGCTTTGCTCTGTGGCCCCTCTTCAGGGTTCCTCTGTCACCTTTGAGAGTAACTGGCTAGTTTTGTGCCAGGATGAGCTTATTGCTTCTGAAAGAGACTCAAACAGTTTGGCTCTCCTCACCTTGCCCACACTTTGGAGCCGCTCAGCGCCTCCAGGGCCTGAGCGTCCGGGCGGTTCTGCGGGATGCAGCAGGTGGGTCACTGGCTTTCCTGGGCCTTCTCAGTCTGTCTCCATCTGTTCTGCTTTCCGGCTGCCCTGCTTTTGTTCTGTCATCACTCTTCCTGCTATTTTGTTGTTGTGATTTGTGCCTTTAAAAAAATCCCTTTGTTTTGCCGGGCATGGTGGCTCACGCCTGTAATCCCAGCACTTTGGGAGGCTGAAGCAGGCGGATCACCTGAGGTCAGGAGTTCGAGAACAGCTTGGCCAACATAGTGAAACCCCATCTCTACTAGAAATACAAAAATTTACTGGACATGGTGGTGCATGCCTATAATCCCAGCTACTCGGGCGGCTGAGGAAGGAGAATGGCTTGAACCTGGGAGGCGGAGGTTGCAATGAGCCAAGATCACGCCACTGCACTCCAGCCTGGGCAATGGAGTCAGACTCTGTCTCAAAAAAAAAATCCCTTGTTTTAGTAAGGTTTCTGGAGAGAGAAGAGATAAATGTGAGTTCAGTCTATTGTCTTTAAGCAGAGGTTTCCCGTGATTATGGAAAAACAAGTGTGCCAGATAGCAGTAGGCTGACAGCAGCTCGCCAGTGCATTCCCCAAGAGGCGCTTTTTGTCACTGACTTGCTAGGAAGCCCAAGGTGAGGGCCCGTAATAAAACTTCAAGGCTCCGTGATTTGCTCTGCCTTTCCGAGCGTGCTGGGGAGGCACACGCAGGCAGTATGGCAGGGCACTCAGGGCACTCGGGACAGTGAGTTCCGCCCGGGGCTACGGACCCATCCTGACTTTGCCTGGGCTTTTGTCTCTTTAGTGAAGCTGCTGTTTGTTTTCTTCCATTCCCAATCCCCAAACCTGTTCTCTAGGACGATGAGAGCCTGAAGTACCTCACCCATGAGGAAAAGGACGTCCTCCTGTTTTTTGAGGAGACGATCGACTCCCTGGACGAGGACTTTGAGGAGCCAGTGCTGTGTGATGGGGGAGCGTGCTGTCTCTGCTCCCCGTCCCTGGAGGAGAGCACCTCCAGTCCCTCTGAGCCTGAAGATGTCATCGACTTAGTGCAGCCGGCACCTGGCGCCAGGGAAGCCGAGGGCCTTCCAGAGGGGACCCAGGCAGCAGGTGAGGGGGGCACAGGCCAGGCCTAGGACACGGTTTGCTGGTGTCTGCGGGGCACAGAGATACTTCTTTTTGTGTTCCCCTGTGTTTGCCAGTAGAAGCTGTTGAGTCTTCCCAGATTTTTATAGGGGAAAAGCATCCTCGGCAGTTTCATTGTCCAGCAAAGGGAAATGCCAGAGGGACTAAAATAAAGAAGGAAACGAACTGGGCCCGTAAGTTTGAGTTTACTTTTCCTTTTTTTTTTGTTTTTTCTTTTTCGAGATGGAGTCTCGCTCTTGTCTCCCAGGCTGGAATGCAGTGGCATGATCTTGCCTCACCTCTGCCTCCCGGTTTCAAGCAATTCTCTTGCCTCAGCTTCCTGGTAGCTGGGATTACAAGCGCCTGCCACCGCACCTGGCTAAGTTTTGTACTTTTAGTAGACACAGAGTTTTGCCATGTTGGCTAGGCTGGTCTTGAACACCTGACTTCGGGTGATCTGCCAGCCTCGGCCTCCCAAAGGGCTGGGATTACAGACGCAAGCCACCGTGCCCAACCCGGAGTTTACATTTTCATACACAATGCACACATGCACAGAAAGAAAGAGAATTAGAAATGGCTTCCAGGTAATTATTTTACAGGCTGGGCGCCATGGATCACTTGAGGCCAGGAGTTCAAGACCAGCCTTGCCAACAAAGTGAAACACAGTGAAAATTAGCTGGGCATGGTGGTGCATGCCTGTAGTCCCAGCTGCTCCAGAGGCTGAGGCACGAGAATCGCTTGAACCCACCGGAGGCTCCGGTGAGCCAAGATAGCACCACTGCACTCCAGCCTGGGTGGCAGAGCAAGACCCTGTCTCAAAAAAAGAAAGAGAATCTAATACCAATGCTGACGTGACAGGAGGTGGAGCTCGGTAATGGGAGCCATGGGTAGTGGCTGTAAATACAAGTGACGCTTCACTCACTTACTGCTGATGGTTCCTAACAGGCCACAGACCAGTACCAGGGGTGTTGGGGATCCCTGAACTGGAGGGAAATCGGCAGAGAGAAATATCTTCCAGTTTTTTTCCCTGATTGGAAAGGATACTGGAAACACATGTGGCCAAGGGGTTGGATTGGAAGGGATGAGGAAAAAAGTATTTTTGCTCTGGTAATGATAAAATACTGTCATTTGTCTTGAGCCACTAGAAATAAAGTGTGTGCACATGTATATGCATATATGTATTTTAAGCAAGGCTGTGTATTACACTGACCTTCACATACTGTGGATATGGATTCCATGTAAATACGGAGCTTGGTTTGCAGCCATCTCTTCAAAGAAGAGAAGTAATGTGAATTTCCCATTTTTATTGTACTTCCGCTTTGAAATCTAGTTCCAAAAGTCATTTGAAGCAGCTGATACTTTTAAAATGTGAGATCACATAGTCATGCCAAAGAAAACACTCTGAAAAATCAGCTACACCGATCCATCAGTTCTCTAACATGATAGTTTCATAACAATTTTTTTTGAAACAGGAACTTGCTCTGTCACCCAGGCTGGAGTACAATGGCACAGTCATGGCTCACTGCAGCCTCCAATTCCTGGGCTTAAATGATCCTCCCACCCCAGCTTCCCAAGCAGTCACCATGCCTACCTAATTTTTTATTTTTCATTTTTTTTTTTAGAGATGAGGGTCTCACTGTGCAGCCCAGGCTAGTCTTGAACTCTGGGGCTCAAGTGATCCTCCCACCTCAGCCTCCCAACTTGCTGGTATTACAGGTGTGAGCCACCACACCTGGCATTTTCATAACAATTTTAAGTGCCCACAGAGTATACATTGTGAGATTCTGAAGATACGAACATAAAAAGATACGAATTTCAGGAATTTTTTTTTTTTCCTGAGACAAAGTCTCACTCTTGTCACCCAGGCTGGAGTGCAGTGGTGCCATCGCCGCTTACTGCAACTTCCACCTCCCAGGTTCAAGTGATTCTTCCACCTCAGCTTCCAGAGTAGCTGGGACTATTGGCACATGCCACCACACCCTCCTAATTGTTGTATTTTTAGTAGAGACGGGGTTTCACTATGTTGGCCAGGCTGGTCTTGAACTTCTGGCCTCAAGTGATCCACCTGCCTCAGCCTCCCAAAGTGCTGGGATTAGAGAAGTGAGCCACCACACGCCCAGTTCTATTTTGGGAGACAGGTGCATATGTAGAGCAGTGCCAGGTGACCTGTGATTGGTGCATGCTGTGTCAAGACTCAGGCCTGTTACATTCTCCATCAGAGAGGAAAGTAACACAGCTTCGTGTCCTTCATCGAGAAAGACCTGCTGGTATCTGTGTATGCCACACATTCTAGCCTCAGTTTCCCCTCTGTAAACTCCCCTGATGAGCTGGTCACCGCGTGCGTCCTGTCCCAGCCTCAGGGCCTGGAGCCTCAGCAGCCCGCGTGGAGGGCATGTCTCCTGGGTGCCGCCTGTCTGACTTGCAGGGCTATCATGATTTGTCCCTTCTCAACGTGAGGTCATGAGCATAACATACCACCTTCTGTTTCCCTAGTCCAGGGAACCTGGAGAGAGGGAGTTCACTCACAGGCGGCACCCAGCGGGGAAGTTGGTGTCAGGTCCGGTTGAGGCTCTTTTCAGTGCAGCGAAAGGGAAGTTCATGCCCTTTCTTAACCTGGGCTAGTAGCTCACAGGCTCTTTCTTCCCTCTTTTCCAGGGCCTACACCTGCCGGGAAGGAGCCCAGGAAACAAGATGCTGAGACTCGTGCACCTCCGGAACCCCCAGCTACCGAGACCCTCCCTCTGGCTCCCGAGACCATTCCTGCGCCGGAGACCGTTCCTGCGCCGCCGCGGGTGCCCGGCACCCCCGAGCCCCCCACGAGGGAGCTGCGCGCCCCCTCCCCGCCGGCGGAGCACCCCCGACTCCTGCGCTCCGTTCCCACGCCCCTAGTTATCGCGCAGAAGATTTCTGAGAGGTTGGCGGAGAGTGAAGTCCTCTTGCCCACCTCCCCGTCCAGGGAGGGCCGGCCCGGGGAGTGGAGAATGCCAGCCGCCTGGGGGCGCCGCAGTGGAGACCCCGACCCGAGGCCCAGCCACCCGGCACAGCCCAAGGGGCCCCGCTTCCCCAGCAACATCATCGTCACCAACGGCGCGGCCCGGGAGCCCCGCAGGACCCTGTCCAGGGCGGCCGTCAGCGTGCAGGAGCGCAGGGCCCAGGTGCTGGCCACCATCCACGGCCACGCCGGCGCCTTCCATGCCGCGGGGGACGCGGGCGAGGGGGTCCCGGGGCGCGGCTCCTTCCCGGAGCGGGCGGCACGTGGCCAGGATGGGCCGGGCCCCGCTGAGAGTCTCCGTGCAGGAAGCCAGGCTCCGCAGGCACTGGCGCTGGCCAACGGCTTCCCGAGCGCGCACGAGGCCCTGAAGAGCGCGCCCAGCACCTTCGCCCCCACAGGGAAGTCCCTCTGCTTTCGCCCCGGCCTGGCCCTGCCCAGCACGCGGGCCCACGAGAGCATCCCCCGGCCCCGGCAGCCGCACGGCGGCCAGGACGCGCGGCGTCGCGCAGAATCCCTGCCCCGGCCCCAGGGCGTCACCGTGCAGTTCGCGGGCCGTGGCTCCTCGGAGGAGGCGCGCAGGGAGGCCCTGCGGAAGCTGGGTTTGCTCAGGGAGACCTCGTGAGGGCCGCGCAGGCCCGGATCCACCCTGTGTCTCCCCACGCCGAAGAGAGGGTAAAAGAAGAGCTGCATCGCATCCAGGAGCTGTTGGGCCTAAAACGGACGTGAGAGCCGGAGACCCTGCGCTCTGCGGCGCATCGGAGTGGAGAGGGGCCAGGCTGGGGCCTCCTGGCTGAGCCCGCACCGCCGGCTCCAGCCACCCGAACAGAGGACTCTTCGCTAAAGGAATCCAGCCGGGCTCTTGTCTCCCTTTTCCCAAGAACTTAGAGAAGAACATGTTAAACCCATGGCTTTCCGTGACGTGTAAATGCCATCTTTTGGGGAAGTCAGGGAGGAGCAGGACTGCTGTGATTGTCCTTCTTGAGTCTCATCTGCCTTTTTCTCCAAGTACATGACATGAAAGCCAGTTTAGATCCCTTCTGCTCAGGATTCTCCCCGCCTTTTCTAAGAAAATAGAAATGCTTGGTCCATTTTGTAATGTCTTAATAATGTATTTGCTTTTGTTTTTGAAGGGTGAGGCATCATGGTACTTTGCTTTTGTTTCTCAGTGTAATTTAGCTTGCCCAGTTTTGTTTTTTTACGGAAAAAAAACAAATGAAACCTTTAGAGTATGATGTACTGTAATTTTGAGTTTTGGGAGTGAAATAGGTGGTAATTTTGAGAAAGCAAGTCTCATCAGACTCCGAGGTCTGGGACGTGTGCATGAGCCTGTGTGTGTATGTTTTTAGATACACGTGTCAACGTATACATGCATAGGCACCCTGTGTGTCCACATGCATCATTACTACATAGAAACTTCTTCTCAACACCCTTCTAAGTCACTGCAGGATGCCAGCGGTTCCTATCCTTGAGCAGACAGAGCCACCTCAGCATCCTGATTGATTGATGATAGATGATAATAGAAGAAATTGTTAACTTCCTAGTAGGGAAGTCCATTAAGGACACATCTCCATGATAGATATTTTGGTGAACCCAAAGTGCTTTTTCCTCAACAAAATGATGTTCCTCTGTTCCCAATTAATATTCCCCGCTTCCAAGTAAGCAAGATTGTTCACTAAACAATCTTGCTGGGATCACGCCTGTAATCCCAGCACTTTGGGAGGCCGACCGGGCAGATAATGAGGTCAGGAATTCAAGACCAGCCCAGCCAAGATGCTGAAATCCCATCTCTACTAAAAATGCAAAAATTATTAGCTGGGCATGGTAGCAGGCGCCTGTAATCCCATCTACTGGGGAGGCTGAGGCAGGGAATTGCTTGAACTCAGGAGGCGGAGATGATAGCAGTGAGCCAAGATCACACTACTGCACTCCACCCTGGGAGGCAGAGCAAGACTGTCTCAAAAAACAAAAATAGGCAGGGTGCAGTGGCTCATGCCTATAATCCCAGCACTTTGGGAGGCCGAGGCAGGCGGATCACCTGAGGTCAGGAGTTCAAGTCCAGCCTGAACAACATGGTGAAACCCCGTCTCTACTAAAAAAATACAAAATTAGTCGGGCGTGGGGATGCATGCCTGTAATCCCAGCTACTCAGGAGGCTGAAGCAGGAGAATCGCTTAAACCTGTGAGGCGGAGGTTTCGGTGAGCTGAGATTGTGCCATTGCACTCCAGCCTGGGCAACAAGTGAAACTCCATCTCAAAAACAAAAACAAAAAATCTAATCTCCTTTATCACTTAATTTTAGTTTTGCGTGTTCCAAAGTAGCCAGTCAACAGAAGGAAGCAAAAGATTCTTAAAGATCCCCCCCCACCCCCAACTGTCATGTTCCACAAGCAAGATCTCAGTAGGGAAAACCAGCCAGCCAGTTTACAGAGCACGAAAAATCCAGTTTCCTCTCAGACCATGTCTTACGCGCCGAGTTATGCCACAAGCGTTATTATCAAAACTATTTAAGGCTGGAGTCTTAGACCTCTAAAAATAAATAGACAGGAAGGGCTGCCCTGAGAAGTCACACCCTTCTGTTTTTATGCCTCTGCCAGGGCTGTAACAGAGCCTGTTTCTTTCCCATTGAGTATTACTTCTTAAATTCAGACTTAAATGGGCTGTGAAGGGCATTTTTCATAGTATTACGTCTGCCTTTTAAGTTATGTAAAGTGCATGATTATACTTTTTTCTTTAGAAATGCAATATTTAGTCTCATCCAGCTCTTATTCTCATAATAACCTCACAGATTCCTGACGATCTTAATTTAAATAGGTGCTTTAAATTTACAACTTTCAAAAGTAGTTACTGTAAATATTCCTCCTGTTAATGTTGGATGGGTTTAAAGGATTTCTAAGGGCTGTGTTTCCTTCTTACAAAGCAAGATGCCATACAGTGTTCAGTAAGAGAACGTCCTGATACAACCAGCATTTTAAATATTCTTTATAAATGCGTCCTTTTCTCTGACCCTATGATTTCAATGTGAGTAGTGTGAACTGGACTGCTTATCATCAGTTTATTTGTTGCCATAATCACATTTTTGGAAAATAAATTTAAGAGTTTAAAGCTTGTTTTTGCATTGCATGCTAAATTCTCGGTTACTTTCTTTTAAATGGTTATACCCTTTCCTTCTATTTATTCATAATCTATTTATTCATAGTTATACTGATGGTCACTTTGGTCACTTCTTCTTATGTCTGTCTAAAACCCTACTAATTATGTTTTGTATGAAGTTGAAATTCTAGCTGCTGCTAATCTAACCTGTACGTGAACATATGTTAGCAAACCCAGTTTGTGGAGGGGCATTCGTTTTCTTGCCATAATTATATGATGTGATTTCTTAAAGGTCATCTGGTTCACTGTAATTAGAAGGACCATACATACCTCAAAGCAAAATTGTCCTGGAAAAAAAAATGAGTCCTAAGTGCCCCGCTGTTCTCCCCAGTGATGCTTGTAAATCATCCTCCACTTTTACAAACTCTTTATCTTAAGGCTTAAATCAAAAGAAGAAAATTATCCTTTTCTTTTTGAGATGGTCTTGTCTTATCTCCCTTTTCCCAAGAACTGAGAGAGAGAATAACCTTTGCCCAGGCTGGAGTGCAGTGGCACGATCTTGGCTCACTGCAACCTCCACCTCCTGGATTCAAGCGATTCTCCTGCCTCAGCCTTCTGAGTAGCTGGGACTACAGGCACATGCCACCATGTCCAGCTAATTTTTGTATTTTTAGTAGAGACAGGGTTTCACCATGTTGGCCAGGCTGGTCTCAAACTCCTAACCTCAGATGATCCACCAGCCTCGGCTTCCCAAAGTGCTGGGAGTACAGGCGTGAGCCACCGCCCAGCCATGTCCTTGGCTTTTCAAAAGCTGAGTGCAAATGGCCAAACCAGAGTCCCATCAGCAGATGACAACCCTGAACACAGGATCGCGGCATCGGCACAGTCCTCCCCTCTCCTCCCCTTTCTGACACTTGGTTCCTCACATACATACCCAATTTCACAAAACTGGCAGAAATGTTGATGATTGCTTCTCCCTGCCTGCATTCTCCTATAAGGCTGGATGAGGAGAGAAGGGGCAGGAAAGACAGAGACACGGATCCGGGATGCTTTCAGCAGGAATTTGGAAGACGACTTTTCCATGGTGTTTAATGATAGAGCCCTCGGCTCCACACATTTTGATGGAACTCAGAGGCCTGTGAGGGCGGCCCCAGGCCCAGGGTTCACAGCCTGTGCTGCCTGCCTGCTCTTCAGCCCCTCCTGGGCTGCACAAGCTGACTTCTGACTCTAGGATTCCTCACTCAAAATTCCTGGTGCAGCTATTGTGAAGAGCTGGGCAGAGGTGATAAGCATGGCCTTACAGAAACCTTAGGACTGACTGTTTCATTAAAAAACAAAAAATTGGAAATACGTTCTCTTGACCAGGCATGTGGCTCATGCCTGTAATGCCAGAACTTTGGGAGGCCGAGGTGGGAAGACTGCTTGAGCCCAGGAGTTCGAGGCCAGCCTCAGCAATGTAGTGAGTCCCTATCTCTACAAAAATAAAAATAACTAGTCCGGCCTGGTGGCATGCACCTGTAGTCCCAGCTACTCAGGAGGCAGGTTGGCAGTATCACTTGAGTGTGGGAGGTGAAGGCTGCAGTGAGCCTAGATCTTGCCACTGCACTCCAACCTGGGCAACAGAGTGAGACCCTGTCTCAAAAAGAAAAAAGAAATGCATTCTCTTTAAATTTCCACACGTCTTGCTGTGAGGATTCTGACCTGTCAGAGGATTTGGTGGTAACGATTTTTATACAATAGGTGATCTGAGGAATCACTTATTTAATGCTTCATAAAGAGGAATGAAGAGAAAGATGGAACATGACAACAATTTACTTTTATCCTAACTCCTGTGCTGTTTTCCCAGTGGCGACTGGCCTCCGGAAGGCGTTGCTCTCTGCCTGTATTCATCGCTGTGACGTGGCGAGATTAATAAACTTGTTTTCCCCTAAGCTGCTTCCTTGGGTTCTTAAACTTCTGTCATCAAAGAATGGTGAGCTCAGAGTGAGCACTGGCCTTGTTTTCCTGTGGTCCCGCCAGGGCTGCTGGGGGGAGGAGGAAGGGGAGGAGTCAGGAAGGCTCACCTGAACTGGTTTGTGTTTTCATTGAAATGACAAGTCACCAAACAGGTTTTGTGTCCTCTCCTCACAAGGCTTTCTGCCCTGCTTTTAAGTAAGGGGAACAAGTTCCATCTCCTTTTCCAATCTGCTAGATGGACTGTAGTCCAAGCTGGAGTGCAGTGGCATGATCACTGCAACCTTCGCCTCCAGGGTCCCAGTTCAAGCGATTCTCCTGCCTCAGCCTCCTGAGTGCTGGGACTACAGGCCTGCGCCACCACGACCGGCTAATTTTTTCTATTTTTAGTAGAGATGGGATTTCACTATGTTGGACAGGTCAGGTTGATCCTGACCTTGTGATCCACCCACCTTGGCCTCCCAAAGTGCTAGGATTACAAGCATGAGCCACCGCGACCGGCCCCCCACTTTCAAATAGCTGAGGAAAGAGAAGACAGAGCTGCAAGCCGCTGTGTCCTGGGAAATCATTGAATTTGAAGCAGAGGTGTGGCTGGGAACCCAGCTCCACGTGGCCTACCTCCCCCGGCCTCTGGGGCTTCTCCCTCACTACCATGAAAGCCTTGTGGGAGGATCCAGCCATGCACAGAAGAAAAGGCCGGGGCCCTCCCACCCCACGCTTTTCACCATGGCAACCGCCCCCCTGGTGTTTGACAGATGAAGGCTTTCTGAAAGGCCTCTTCCAAACAAGACAGCAGAACTCTGTCCTCTGCATTCCACATTCACAAGACTTATGAAATGCCCATCACTCAGCAAAGCAGGCTACATGCTTCCTGCTGGGTACTGTCCGAGGGGGACGGGGGAGTCAACCCCCAGGAGCCCAAAAGGGTTTCCTCCAGGCTTGCTCCTTCTACAGACTGTAGGAACTTCCTATGAAACAACCAGCTAAGAAGGGGCCATATGGTGACTCCCAGTCATGATCTCAACGGCAAACTCCAGCCTAGGGGAGGAGCACCCCAACCACCCTGCAGAGTGCAGCAGGTCACAGCACCCTAGCATTGCCACTGCATCCTGGATCCCACTGCAGTCCCCAGATCTGGGTGCAGGGTCCACAGCTAGACCCCTCTGCCCTGGGCACACGAGGATCTGCAGCAAGGCTCGGTCAGTCTGGGTCCCTTCCTGCTTTACTGCTTGGGTCTAACGCAGGTTTTCCTGGCTCCTGTTCCCCACTGACCCTTGCTTCTGAGGTTTGGGAGCATATGAAAGTGCAACCGCTCTAGGCCTGCTCAAAGCCTCAGGCCTTTCTTCGGGGGCTGGGCAGACGGCAGGAACCCCAGGCCAGCATGTGATCCCCACTCCCACATCCCTACTACCATCAGGGCAGTGGCTGCGACCAGCCCACTCTAGGCCCACGAAAGAATTGACACTTGCAAGCAGAGGCTGCTGGAGTGCAGTGGCTCATCAACAGGTCACCCTTCATCAACTTTAACCTCAGAGTGTTTCTGTAGCGAGTAACGCTGCCAACAGTAGTGACCTAAATTCTGGAAATGCCTTTCAGGGGTGGGGCTGAATGAACAAGGGAACTGCATGCAGGGCCTGCATAGCCTGTGCGCACAACCAGGGGCCAGCTCCCATTCAGGCCCAGGCCCCACTGACTGCCAGGTCTGCACTTTGCCTTTCACGGCATGAACTGTCTGTGAGTGTGAGGACAGCAGCAAGAGACCGGCCCTTGTTCCTGAAGACGCTCTGGCCCTCTGTGGCCCTTCTGCAATGGCCCAAGTCCTCACACAACCCTTGTCCCTGACAGGTTACGGTGTCGGCAATGCCACACGGTCACCTTCAGCTTCCAACCAGTTCTCCGACTGTACAAGTTTCCTGGTCCTTGAAATTGGACAGACTGTATCCCTTTTACCAACCATTCACTTAGTGTCTGGTGTTTTGAATTTGGGGAAAATAACCTCTGCTTGGGAAAACGTTTTTTTTTTTTTGTCTCTCTCTTTTTTTTTTAAGACAGAATTTCACTCTCGTTGCCCAGGCTGGAGTACAGTGGCGCAATCTTGGCTCACTGCAACCTCTGCCTCCTGGGTTCAAGCGATTCTCCTGCCTCAGCCTCCCAAGAGGCTGGGATTACAGGCATGTGCCACCACACACAGATAATTTTTGTATTTTTAGTAGACACAGGGTTTCTTCAAACTCCCAACCTCAGATTATCCACCTGCCTCAGCCTCCCAAAGTGGTGGGATTACATGAATAAGCCACCACGCCCAGGCTAAGGAAGATGATTTTCAAAGAGTAAGAGGGTTTAAAAAGGCCTGGCAGTGCCCAGATGTCGGAGCGGCTGGCATGCCCCATCTCCTATACCCACCTTCCCAACTCAGGACTGAGGGGCTCATGTGGTTGTGACTTTCCTAATTCATAACCCATGTGACTGTGAAGCTTTCTATGAGACTCTTCATTCTTCAGACCAATCTTTTTTTTCTTTTTTTTCTTTTTAGATGGAGTCTTGCTCTGTTGCTCAGCCTAGAGTGCAGTGGCGCTATCTCGGCTCATTGCAACCTCCACCTCCCAGGTTCAAGCGATTCTCCCTTAGTCTCCCTAGTAGCTGGGACTACAGGCGTGTGCTACCATGCCTGGCTAATTTTTCTATTTTAAATAGAAACAGGGTTTCACCTTGTTAGCCAGGCTGGTCTTGAACACCTGACCTCAAGTGATCCACCTGCCTCAGCCTCCCAAAGTGGTGGGATTATGGGCGTGAGCCACTGCGCCTGGCCCTTCAATCTCAAAGGCCACAGGAACTGAATTTAAACGTCTATCATGTAAAACGGTTGGTAGCAGTGGGAAGGTGCCAGATATGACAGTGTCATTCATTCATTCATCTATTCATCCATTCATCCATTCATTCATTCATTCATCCATTCATCCATTCATCCAATCTTCGTGTCCCTTCTGTATGCCGACACTGGGCGGAGCTGGATGGTAGCTCCTTTCTCCCTATGCCCGCCTGCCAGGTGGGGCCATCCTGGCCACTTACACATGGAACACGGAGGCTTCACTCCTCTCCTCAGGGGCCTCTGGGGGCTGCCACAGGTGCCCTGCCCTGAAGGCCAGGCCTCACCCTCCAGAGTGTGTCCTGCCCTCTTGCTTCCCTTCTTTCCTTGCCACCCACGGAGTCACTTCCTGAACAAACCTGGCCCCTTCTCCCCATGACTCCTCTTGATCTTTAGATAGGCTTCAGGGCATAGTAATAGGATGGGGCCACTTGCAGGGATGACAAGAAAAGGCAGCTGAAGGCTGGGCCATTTGAGGCCAGGCTTGGCAGGAAGATGGGGTAGGGGTGGAGGGCAGCTTCCAAGAGGAAAGGGAGGTGGGGATGAGCCTGGGCCTGAGAAGGGCCTCCTTTAAAGCTGGTGCCTGTGACCTTGGCCTTGGGGACCCAGCTCCAGGCAGGTCCTTTGGTGGCCTCTGTCTCCCTTCCCCCACCTAGGAGTTGGCTCTGGAACCTGGAATTGCCTGTTGGGGTTTCCAGCACCCCAACGTGCAGGACTCCTACGCACAGCACGGCTACACGAGCTCCCAGGATGCCCGATCTGCTCCTTGGCAGGCCTTTGAAGCCGTGGCTGTTGCTGGAAAGGCAAGGAGGCTTCCAGGTAAAGAAAGTCCAGGGGCCTGGCTCCAACCCAGCAGCCGGGCAGGGCCACGCCATGGAGGCCTGCCTTGGTCTCCACCCCGGCCTCAGCTCAGGGGCAGCAGGGACGAGGTGGTGTTTTGCCTTACATGTTTCCAGCGGCAGCTCCATTGTGACACAGGTACCCTACAGACTGGTGCCCCCTCCTGCCCTGCCACAAATGATCACAATTCTGCCAGTATTCCTCAGTGGCACTGCTGACATTTTTTTTCTGGGGCTCTCAGAGAACTGAGGTCTCCTTGCCTTGGGAGGCCCCATACTTTGTCCACAGTAACCTTCCTATCCTATCCTTTCAATTACCTTTTGTAAATTTCTCTAGGAATAACTACCTTCAGTGCCAGTTTAGGCCAGGTTTTGTTTTGTTTTGTTTTTTTAAAGATGGGGTTTCACCATGATGGCCAGGCTGGTCTTGAACTCCTGACCTCAGGTGATCTACCCACCTTGGCCTCCAAAACTGCTAGGATTACAGGCGTGAGCCACCGCGCCCGGCTAGGCCAGGTTTTTAAAATCACTCAAGTTTTCCTTTTCAGCCAGATTTTTGGTTTTGTCTCAGCTCAATCATCCACCTCATACAGATTTGATTCCAAGGGACTACGTGCTGTTTCTAAAAATCAGATCCTCCTGATTTCAAAGGCACATTTTGCCATAAGCATACCCTGCTGGATTTTCAATTCCACACCGAAGCCTGCAGCTTCCAGAGGAGCCCAGAGCCAGTGGGAAGCACGGAGCACACTGACCCAGGAAGTCCAGACAGCTGGGAGGGTCCGAAGGCTGTGAGGCCGTCACGCTCTGTGTGGCCGCAGAGAGGACAGGAGGAGAGATTTCGACTCAGTATGGAGAACTGGAGAGCACTCAGACTGGCTGGGATGGAAAGAGCCCTTCACAAGAACATGGCCTCCTCTCCGCATAGGGCTGTGCGAGCAGAGACAGGAGTAGGGCTGGGGAGAGACTGTCCTTCAGGACGGGCCTCAACACCACCAGTGTCAGCTGCTCACACCTTCCTCATCCCCATCATCACCGCAAGGAATTCCTACATAGCCCTGGGGACTCGGGAGCAGAGCCAGACGCAGGAGTGAAAGCCCCTGGGCCTGGCAGCCGCAGCCAGGCACAACCAGCCAGCTCCGACCAGGGACAACCAGCCAGCCCCGACCAGGGACAGCCAGCCCCGACCAGGGACAACCAGCCAGCCCCGACCAGGGACAACCAGCCTCGACTAGGGACAGGCAGCCCCAACCAGGGACAGGCAGCCCTGACCAGGAACAACCAGCCAGCCCCGACCAGGGACAGCCAGCCCCGACCAGGGACAACCAGCCTCGACTAGGGACAGGCAGCCCCAGCCAGGGACAGGCAGCCCCGACCAGGAACAACCAGCCAGCCCCAACCAGGGACAGGCAGCCCCGACCAGGGACAACCAGCCAGCCCCAACCAGGGACAGGCAGCCCTGACCAGGGACAGGCAGCCCCAGCCAGGCACAAGCAGCCCGGCCACCCTGCCTCCTGGGCCCCTCCCTGATAGTCAATGGGGACTTGAGCGGAGCAGCTGGTTTTAAATTTCACACCCCAAGAAACAGGGCTTTCCCACTTTCTACAAATATGTGTCCAGAGTTTATTTTCCTTCCCTGGGGCCGGGCAGGCCTGGCTTCCTGCTCAGAAACAGCACTGGAGGAAGCCGCCCGTCTCCGCACAGGTTTTTCCACACTCCCTTCCTTGCCCGTGGTAATGCCTTCGCAGGGCCGGCCCCTCCCTGCACTCCCTCCCAGCTTCCTTCTGATGAGGTGGCACCAAACCCGGACCAGCCTGGCCCAGTCCAGGGACACTGGAAACTATGCGGCCCAGAGTACCACAGTCACCTGGGCTGGCACAGAGGAGGTGACTTGTGAACTGCAGGGGCACAGGCCCCAGCCTGGCCATCATGCCCAGCACCCTCAGGCCAAGGCTGCCCTGACCTCCCGCTGGGACCTGCAGGGAGGTAGGATGACCCAGGCCCCAGTCCCAACTGCTGAGGGAGGGGCACCCTGCCCAGGAGGGAGCACTGCCTGCCCCTCCTCTGCCATCTAGGTAGGGACCTGGGGCCCTGCCCACAAGCCACTCTGCCTCCGCCCATCCTGCCAAGCCAGCCCTCCTCCCAGAAACGGAAAGGCGACCCACCACACTGCCTCCCAGATGTGGCCTCCTCTGACCTTTCTCTGGGAAGCCTCCACCAATTCCCCACAACTTCCCCTGGCTGGGCCCCACAACTCTCCTAGAACTCCAATAGCACCGGGAACAGTTCGATCCACCCAGTGCCGCTAGGAGAGGGCAGCGTCCAACAGGAAACCCTGGGCCTGAGACGCGGTGCTGGCTCTCCCCGGCTGTGTGCAGCGAAGTTACCCAGGAGAGGAAGGCTGAAAGAGTAAATGAGGTCGTGGATGTGCAAGACTCGTGAAAACTGCCAGGCTAGGACAATCTAGGGCAGGGCTTCTGAGTGCAGGCCCCTGACGGGCAGAGCACACACTATGGAATCTGTGAGCGACACACACAATCAGACTCGCCCCACGCCTGACGGATCAATAACTCTGGGGTGGGCCCCAGGAAGGTGGGATCTCGACGCACAGGGCTGGCAAACAGAACCCAGTGCATTCCCCTGAGGTGCACAGGCGCAGCACAGACACGGGGCTGTGAGCCTCTGGAGGTGGGGTCCCGCTGTGCTAATCTCTGCACCCCCAGTACCTAGCGTGGCATCTGGCACATAGTAAGTTTTAATAAGTAGCTCTGGAAGTGAATCTCTGTGTGAACACTGATAAACAAGAGAGCTCGGAGGCGTCACCGTGAGCATATGGCACACTTTCGGAAGCAGAGAGTTCAGCCTGGACAAGAGAATGGTAGACCCAGGCCACTTTCTTGGTCCTGAGCACAACCGCTGACGACCAGGGGCAGCTTCAACCTGACGTGGCACCAGGCCACAATTCCTGCACTCCTCAATATGACCTCTGGGTGTCCCTGAGTAGATCACAAGGCCACATCTAGCTGTGGTCAGCTCTTCCTTGGTTCGTCCTCCTAGCATGCAGGCACCTTTGTGAGTGTCTGGAGCTGTCCTAAGGATACGGTGGGGAGCAGGACAGACGCAGCCCTGTACCCCACAGGCTCCCAGTCCAGGGGAGGGAAGAGGACAGACAAGCGATCAAGCTACTTGCAAGAAGGTGTGGCTGCACCACGACAGGGGAAACACGGGGCCAGGAGACAGGGTAGGGGGCAGTGGTCAGGGAAGGCTGGAAGGACGCAAAGGGGAATATTCTAGACAGAGGCCACAGCCTGTACGGAGACCTAGAGCCAGCCAGGAGTCAGAGGTGTCAGGAAGGGGGGCCACCCACAAGGCACTGTGAGTCTCCACAGTCCCCGGATAGAGCACTATGCCATAAGCGGGGCACCCTGCCCTCACAGGCCTTGCAGTCTAGCAGCCATTCAACAAACACTCGGGAACCATTCTAGACAATGGGAATACAGTAAAATAAAAGCAAAACACAAAGCGAGACTCCTCTTGAGAAGCTTGTGTACTCTTGTGGTAAAGACAGAAAGCAAAGCCAAGAACGGTGCTTCAGGGTCAAGCAGAAGTCACGGATGGCATTCCAGCCGGGGAGAGGCTGGGTGGGGCCAAGGAGGCTGAAGGCCAGTGTCATCACCAGGCAATGAGGAGTTAGGAATGTGCCGGCTCACTCCTCAAGTCACAGCCCCGATCTGGCCTCTGTGACTTCAACCTGATGGTTTCAGCTCCCCTTTTGCAATCAAAGAAAGGGAAGGTACCCAGGCTTTCAGGAGAGGAAGGAACAAGGCAGAGAACTCGATGCGATATTGTGCTTGCTATACCGCATCACCATATTGCACCACGGATACAATACTATGCATATCGTACTGTTCCATGATATGATACTGGCCACGTACTATACGTACACTGTACCACACTTAGGCTACACGTATCACCCTATACTAGGCTTATAGTAGACGTCCTGTACGACAGTAAACAGCATAATGCCTGACTCGTAATCCACAATGAAATGTCTGTGCAACTAAGCTGAGGTTTTTTCAGCTGAGAATCAGGAGTCCCGTTTGTCCTGCTTGGCATTTGGAGTCTGAGAGAGTGTCATGTCCAAAGCTGGTTTTCCAGCTGCCCAAGTACCAGATCTGGTCCAGATAAGCCAGAGGAAGTGGTAAATGACAAGACCAGGGAGGCTGCTCGCGGTGAAACCTCACCGAGGCTAAGGCTAATAACACTTAATGGGAGCCTGAATCCCAGACATCAGCCCCCGCGGCTGATCCTCTAACGACAGGCTATGTGGTGAGTGTGCCTCCTGGGTTGGCTGCCAGTAGAGGCGTCACCATGCGTGGGTCCTAACCAGGTATAGTCTGAAATACAGCTGAGAACAAAACCCACCTCAGATTCACACTTTATTCTGTATTTCCAAAAAGGTTGTTTAGGAGGGAAGAAATGGGCAGAGGTGGGAGGAAAGGTGACAATGAAGACGGGCTCTGCCTGGGCCTGCCACTTCACAGAAGGTGCAGCCTGGCCCATGTCACCTCCCAGCGCTGGGCTTCAGCATCCTCATCCATTAGTCAGGACAGGTGAGGCTGTGCGGTGGTAACAGACCCTGTGTCTCAGTGGCTTAACAAAATAAGCTTATTTTACTCAGTCACTTGGTGGGCCAGGCATCCCTTTTCTACTGTGTAGTTACAGCAGCAGGGACACACGGACTCTGCTGCTCCGAGGCTGCAGGGAAGGAGAGGGACTTGGAGTCTCTCGTGGATTCACTGGAGGGCAGGCCTGAAGGTGGCTGGCATCACCCTTCCACGTACCACTAGACTGGACTCATCACACGGCCACACCCCAGTGCAGAGGGACCAGGAAGTGCAGTCACCGCTCCAGGAAGCAGCAATGCTATGGGGAATGCATCAAACAGTCTTCACCCACTCAACTGTTCAATCCACTTATTCACGCAGTCTGGGGAGGGCGCGTGGTATGTGCCAGGCATCATGTAAAGTGCTAGAGCCACAAAGATCACTCTGTCCTCAAGTTCAGTAAGGGAGACACACGAAGAGGTGTCACATTACAGTTCTGGACAGCTTTCTGTGGGAGCAGCAAAAAGAGACACCAACCCAGCCCAGGCGAAGGTGGGCGGCAGTGAGCTGGTAACCTCAGCCACTGGCTCTCTGAAGAAGCATGTACGTGTACATGATTATAAATTATAATCACATAAAGGGTGCAGAGCACACAGTTTGCAAATAACGTTAAAATATTCAATCCCACATAGCAGATTGGTGCTCTCAGAATTTTTATTGATTTTTTGCCAAACATATTCAGCCATGATTTGACAGAGGTGCATCTTACCCTACCTCTTCCCAACACGTGTCCTTAGTCTAGTAAGTAAACAGCTAGTAAATCATTTCTCGCCTTTGTGTTAACTACCTTTATTAAAGCAAAGCCTCTTTTTGGCTTTGGCAGCATGTACTTCTGAACTTGTCAATAACACGAGCAACTTCTTTGCTGAATCACACAATAATTTCCAAATGTGAGAAAAATATTTCCTCCACTTTGTGTATTATTCACAATGGAATGGCTACAGGTACAATGCACTGTTAAGTTTAATCCACTACTAACATTACTGTGAATAATCAGCAGAACCATAAATCAAGCCTTGACTGATAGCATTTGCCAAATGCAATGGTGTCAATATTCCCAACGTGGCCCGTTTCCAGCTACTAACCTGACGGCATTGAACTCAGAGTTAGGAAGAGACACGTACAAGCAAACAATCACGTGGTGGTCTCCCTCCATACAGACACAGTGGACATATATAACACTACAAACATAGAAAATAGTGGTATGGGCCAAGCACAGTGGCTCATGCCTGTAATCCCAGCACTTTCAGAGGCCAAGGCGGGCAGATCACTTGAGGTTAGGAATTCAAGACCAGGCTAGCCAACATGGTGAAGGCCCATCTCTGCTAAAAATACAAAAAAATTATCCATGCATGATGGCATGAGTCTGTAATCCCAGCTACTTAGGAGGCTGAGGTAGGAGAATCACTTGAACCCGGGAGACAGAGGTTGCAGTGAGCCAAGATTGCACCACTGCACTCCAGCCTGGGCAACAGAACAAGACTCCAACTCAAAAAAAAAAAAAGTGATATGATTAGGAAGTGATGAATTTAAAGTACTTATTACCTGTCTTCATATTATTTGATTGTACATTTGCCAAAATTCAAAATGATGGCTGTATTTAACACCTGACTTGTAAAATTCCTGAAACTGTACCCATCAATCTGGCCAGCCAGGACAAGCCAGCTCCAGCCATCAAAGCAGGGCCTGGCCTGAGCTGAGTGCCAGGATGCCTGGGAGTTAGTGATTCTGGAAGGAAAAGGCAGGCGGGTGCAGAGCCAGCAGCTAGTGCTAACCTGAAGCCGAAGGATGAAATGTCCTGGGGCGGGAAGAGGGTGCCCACACAACCTATGCACGGACTGGCCACGGCAGTCCTGGTTATGCTTGGTGTCCCCTAGCCCCTTTCAGTTTCAAAGGCACTCATTTAGGATAAACATTACATACTTTCCCTGTAACACTTGCACAGCTACGGCCCACTGGGGCCCTAGAACTGGCTGAGAAGGGAGTGGGCCAGGCTGTTGAGCAGAAGCTGAGCTGGGAGGGCGTGGGTGGGTGGAGATGGAGGAAGTCAAGGGAAGGAAAAGGCAGTAACAAGTGTGGTGGGCACTTTCTGGAAAGCTGAAATAAGGGAAGGCGCTGGGAGCCATTGCCTGGTGCCAGGAAGAGTTCCGTTACAAGGAGCAGCTGAACTCTGAGCTGTCTCCAGAGCCAGGGGCTGGGTGGGCAGCTTCTCCAGGAGAACAAGGGTGCTCCCCATCCCTGATCAACTAGGGTGTCTGTTATTCACTGTTGGTCTCACGAAGCTGGGGAACAAGAAAAAAAATGCACATGAAGTTCAAGTGCTTCACACCCAGCTTCCCAGCACATGGGCAAGAAGGCAGGACGGGGTCAGAATCCCCCATCTGTGGGAAGCCTAGAACTCCAAGGTCTCAGCTGGAGCCACCTAGGTAATAGCCCCTCAGAGGCTGAGGCGGGGCAGGGGTTGTTCCAGCAGCCAGTTCCTGTCACTCACTCTCCCAGCCAGCAGCCTCCTGAACGCCCAAATCCTGAATCTCTCCTGGCCTCATTTTCCCCCCAGTGGGGACAGGGCATAGCTGGCCCATCCCCTAGAGTAGACACCCAGGACCAGGCCAGCAGGCCCTTCGCTTCCTCCACTGCCAACGTGCGAACACACCCGCATGTGGTGTCCAAAGCCAAGCCACTGTCTGGCAAAGTAGCACAAGACAGAAGATCCCTAAATCCAAATTTTCTGAAATCTTTTCCAGGCTTTCAAACCTTGGCTAAATAAGGCAAAGGAACTAGGGAACAGTTTTTGGCCTTGAAAGAGGAGAAGGTCGAGGGCTCTCCAGGATGCAGGGCGGATGCCTTTGACGGCAGCATTTTATAAAGAGAGAAACAGACAGAATACAGCTAAGTGCGGTTCTGAAGACCCTCCCTTTAAATATCAGTATCAGGTCATTTCATCTTCACATCGAGCCTGTGGAGTAGGTTCTACTGCAGGAAACTGAGGGAAGGAGAAGGTAGATAACTTCCCAATCACATAGCTGATGAATGTCGTCTCACTCTCAGCTGCGACAAGGGCCTTGTTCTCGATCCTTTCCCTCCACTTTGGGAACTCGGAGCCTGGTAGTTGTGTTGTATGTGGCATCACAGCCAGAGCAGGCCCAGGTCACAGCTTAGATGCTTCGAAGGACACTTCTTAAGGTAAAGACTGTAAAACTGTGACTGAAGTGCTCAGGCTTCGAAGCAGCCCAGGCCACCAGGGCGGCTGAGATGGAGGCTGCTTTGGCCTCATGGTAGATAGGCTCTGCCCCAGGAGACCTCCCAATCATTAGCCAGGGCTTCCTGGAGCGCTTCCTCTTCCAGGAGAGAGGCCCCGTCCCAGAAGCCCAGCAGTGGGGTTCTGGGGGACATTCAGAAGAAGCCCGGCCTCTTGTCACGCACCACGGAGGCTGACCCTGGGTGGGGTGCAGATGCCCAAGTGATTCAGGGGAGGCCCTGGCAGCCCGCCTGCTGTCAGACGCTTGAGTAACCAGGGCAAGATGTGGAAAATCCCCTGACCAGACCCGAAACCAGTGGGAGCGTTAAAATTTAACCCACTCAGGGTCAGGCACATGGCCTGAAGCCAAAGTAGCAGCCCTGGAGGAGAAAAGGGCCCATTTCTTTCCGGGGCACCGCCAATGGTTTCTCCTTTTTTAAGAGGCACAGACAGGGTCACAGACGGCCCCAGCCAGGTGCCTTGGTGTGGACGAGCCAGTCCACTGCAGGCCCTATCTTGGGTTTCGAAGATTCAAAAACCACCAGCACCACTGACTAAAATGTTCTGTACCATCGAAGGCCCTCATTGGCTCCCCTCCCTCTCACTTCCCTAATAACAGCTGGGCAAGGCTGGGGTCTGCGGGGCAGGATGGCCTCTGCAGAGGAAGGCATCAGGGCTCAAGTGAGGGCAGTCTAGGTCCTGGGTACAGAGGCCCAGCATGGTGTATTAGAGTCCAGGTGGAGGTGAGAAGAGCTACTGGGCAGGAGGGGGCCTGGTGCTGAGTCTCAGAGCCTGGGTCAGTGGCAGGAGGCAGCGTCCCCAGGGAGGAGGCAGCGTCCCCAGGGAGGAGGCAGCATGGGATGAGGCCAGTCACAGATGAAGCGAGGGACCCAACACGTCCAGAAGAACAAATGAGCTCACGAGGTACAGAGGCTTACGCCTGTCACCCCAGCACGTTGGGAGGCTGAGACGAGAGGATCGCTTGAACTCAGAAGTTCGAGACCAGCCTGGCCAACATAGAGAAACCTTGTCTTCGTTAAAAAAAAAAAAAAGAAAAGAAAAATTAGCCGGGCATGGTGGTGTGCACCTACAGTCCAAGCTATAGACAGACAGAAAAGCAAGCATGGATGTAAAGCGTGTACGTGTGTGTGTCCCCAGCTCAGTCCACTCAGGCTGAGGGCTGCAGTACCCAATATCCACGAGCACAAACAGCACCCAAACACCGACTTCTGAATGTCCATTCCCCACTAAAAAAGAATCAGGGAGGCCGGGCATGGGGGCTCACGCCTGTCATCCCAGCACTTTGGGAGGCCAAGACAGAAGGATCACTTGAACCTAGGAATTTGAGACCAGCCCAGCAATACATTGACAGTCCATCTTCTATAAAAGATTAAAAATTTAGCTGGGCATGGTGGTGTACGCCTATAGGCCCAGCTACTTGGAAGGCTGAGGTAGGACTGCTTGAGCCTGGAGTTCAAGGCCACAGTGAGCTATGACTACGCCACTACCCTCCAGCCTGGGTGACAGAACAAGACCCTGTCTCTAAATATAAAATTCAACTAAAAATTAAAATAAAAACAATCAGAGCTGCTAAGATGGTTGACTCCAGAGCTCGGGCAGGGAAATGACAAGATGAGCCTGGAACACATTTTTGGGCCAGACGGTAAGGAAGTGCTCAAAGAATGATGGAGACTGGTCAAAATAACACAGAAGCCAGTTTGAAGGGACTCCACTGACCAAATCTGGCCTCATTTGAGCATAAAATAAATAATGTAATACAATTGTAATCCATTACAACCCACTGAATAAAATGGGAAACTACATGAGGCCACACCTGTATTAATCATATCCATTAGTTCTATTATATTTAATTATTAACTATAATTGCATGAGTAATGAGATATTTATATAGTTTCAGAGTACCTCTTCAGGAAATATGTAATTACAAAGAAAAATAACTTCACCTGGAGAAGCCTGGCCAATTCTACCTTCATCAAGGTACGGAGTGACATCCAGGAAGGGGCCAATGGCAACGGTGTACCCATGGAGAGGACACCCAGAGAATACAACAGCACTTCCTGCTGCTCCTACCAGAGACGAAACCTGCCTCAAAGCACGAGAGGACCTTGGAAAACCCCACTTGAGGGGCGTCCCATAAACACCTGAATCTACAAAGCTTAATACTGTTAAGATCACGCAAGTCAGCCAAGCACAGTGGCTCACACCTATAATCCCAGCACTTTGGGCAGCCAAGGTGGGTGAGTCGCCTGGGGTCAGGAGTTGGAGACTGGCCTGACCAACATGGTGAAACCCCATCTGTACTAAAAAAAAAAAAAAAAATTAGCTGGGTGTCGTGGTGTGCGCCTGTAAACCCAGCTACTCAGGAGGCTGAGGCAGGCGAAATGCTTGAACCCAGGAGGCCGAGGTTGCAGTGAGCTGAGATCGTGCCACTGCACTCCAGCCTGGGCGACAGAATGAGACTCCATTTCAAAAAATAAAAAATAATAAAGATCATGCAAGTTAATAACAGACCGACCGGGGCCCTCTCCCAGACTGAAGAAGGCTAAGGAGATACATCCACATCCAACTACAGGCAACATGTTTCTACACTGGATTCTGTGGTGGACAAAGACATTGTGGGGAAGACTGGAGAACCCTGAACAGGCTGTAAGGAGTGGATGGTGGTGACAGATCAACACCATTGAGAGAAAGGGGTGCAGGAAGAAGCAGTGGGTCCCCAGGAGAACCAAGGCTCCCTTGGCTAAGGTGAATTTTCAAGCTCATCAACCAGCACTAGCATTGCCTACAGATGTGGAGGTGAGGGCAGCCCGGGCCGTGGGCCATGCCTGAACCAATGCTGCTGGCAGACAGGGAAAGGCAGAAACGCCCCATGCCCACCAGCAGACCCAATGCTGGAGTCCCGAGAGACTGGGATGAGGTCCTCCATAGCCAGGCTGCGCGTGTGGCTAGCAGCGGCATCTTTGGGGCTCCTTTCAGTTCAGCTGGCGCTAGGGCCCTCGGGAGGGGCCATCTGGCCTTGAGGCATTCGGGTCGGCTTCAGCAGGCGGAAGGGATGGAGAACTCGGCCCACGTGTCTAACAGCTCTGCGGCCTGGAAGGAGCCACGGAGGCTGGCGGTAACATACGGGCTTCAGTGTGGGAGTTACTAGACTGGGTAGATTGTGGCGGCGGGAGAGTTACCTGATGCCTGCACGTCCTGGTTTCCCATCTGTGACACAGAGACGGCTGTTCCTGTGTGATGGGGGTAACACGCCGTGCAGAGAGAGCCCTTGCTACACCCGCCACAGGCATGGCGCATCTCTGCCTCAGTTTCCTCACGCAGACAGGCTAGCAGGGTTGTCCACCCGACCGGACAGGTGGGGAGGTCCCCAGGCCCTGCCTGCATTCTCCTTGCTTCTCTTCCGCGGTCCCGGGTCTTGGCTTAGCTGCCTCCAGCAAGGAGGCCCGTGCTGGCCCGCCTGCTCCCTGGAGGTCGCACTGGCCTATGGTGCCGAGGTGGGTGCGCCATCTGCTTTGCGTGTCCTGTCCCTTCTGCTGCGTCCTGGCCAATGTCGTGACCCGCCGTGACTGGCAAAGGAGGCAGAGCCTAAGAGCCCAGGCAGGGAACTGCGCCACGTGCTAATGGCAAAGGCTTCTGGAAGGCCGGGAGAGCAGGAGACCACCAGCAGAGCAGCCGCACGCGGTGCAGACCCGCAGATGACTGAGACCCACGGGAAGCAGGGAGCACTTCAACTTAAGGGGAGGAGGGCGGCCCACCGGAAAAGGGGGGGAGGAGGCCCACCGGAAATGGAGGAGGCCCCGCCGGAAGTGGGGGGGGCACGTCCTGTGGAAAGCTGGGGAGGAGCCCCGCTGGAAATGGAGGACGCATGCCCACCGGAAAGAGGGCAAGAGGCCAGCCAGAAGTAGGGGGAGCACGCCCACCAGAAGGAAAGGAGGAGGCCCAGTAGAAGTGGAGGGAGAACGCCCACTAAAAGGGAGAGAGGGAGTCCAGCGGAAAGCAGGGGTTGCGGGGTGGCATACCCGCCGGAAAGCGGGAGCGTAGGGGCACGCCAGCCGGAGGAAGGGGAGGAGGCCCGCCAGAGAGCAGAGAGGACGCCGCCAAAACAGGGCACTGGGAGGAGCCTGCCCACCCGAAGTGGGGAACATGTCCCGAAAGAGGGGAGCACTTCAGGAAGCCAAGGGACTTACAGAGGAAGAAGAATTAAAAAGGACAACACAACAGTCACCCCATATAGCAGTGGTCCAGTCGCTGGTCACCTTCCAAGAACGGGGCCCCCACGACCAGTGAGAGCCGGGATCCCCAGCACCGCCGTAACGCGTCATGCTCCCATTACCCGTCACCGCTCAGCTCATGGTACAGGGGACAGTTAGGAACTGCAGGGTCTGAGGTCTCAGAGCAAGAGACGCACCGCCAAAGAGCAAATAGAAGTCTCAAAAACCACCAGACGTTAGGGACCTTGTGTTTTTAATTTATATTTATTATTATTATTTTAAGACGGAGTCTCACTCTGTCGCCAGGCTGGAGTTCAGTGGCGCGATCTCGGCTCACCGCAACCGCCTTACGGGTTCAAGCGATTCTCCTGCCTCAGCCTCCCAAGGAGCTGGGACTACAGGCGCCAGGTACCACGCCCAGCTAATTTTTGTGTTTTCAGTAGAGACAGGGTTTTACCATGTTGGCCAGGATGGTCTCGATTTCCTGACCTCGTGATCCGCCCGCCTCAGCCTCCCAGAGTGCTGGGATTACAGGCGTGAGCGACCGCACCCAGCCCTATTTTTATGTATTTTCTGTACGAATGTTATTTTAGGTTCAGGGGTTAAATGTGGGGGCTTGTTACATGGTAATTAGGTAAGCAGATAATTTTGTCAGCCAGGTAAGAGCATAGTACCTGGTGGATAGTTTCTCAATCCTCCCCTCTTCCCACCCTCCACCCTCAGGTAATAGTGTCTGTTGTTCCCCTCTTTGTGTCCGTGTGTACTCATCATTTAGCTCCCATTTGTAAGTGAGAACATGCAGTATTTGGTTTTCCCTTCCTGTGTTAGTTCACTTAGGATAATGGCCTCCACCTCTATTCACATTGCTGCAAAGGACATGATTCCTTCTTTTTTATACTGCACAGTATTCCATGGTGTATATGTACCATATTTTCTTTATCCATTCTGCCATGGATGGGCATTTAACTTGATTCCATGTCCCTGCTATTGTGAATAGTGCTGCGATGAACTCTGAGTGTGTATGTGCATGTGTCTTTTCTTTCTTTCTTTTTTTTTTTTTGAGACAAAGTTTCATTTTTGCCACCCAGGCTGGAGTGCAATGGTGCAATCTCGGTTTCCTGCAACCTCCTCCTCCCAGGTTTAAGTGATTCTCCTGCCTCAGACTCCCAAGTAGCTGGGACTACAGGTGCCTGCCACCACACCCAGCTAATTTTTGTATTTTTAATAGACAGGGTTTCACCATGTTGGCCAGACTGGTCTCAAACTCCTGGCCTCAGGTGATCCACCCAACTCTGCTTCCCAGAGTGCTGGGATTACAAGCGGGAGCCGTTGCGCCCGGCTGCATGTGTCTTTGGTAGAACAATTTATATTCCTTTGGGTATATACCCAGTAATGGGATTGCTGGGTCGAATGGTAGCTCTGTTTTAAATTCTTTGAGAAATTTCCAAACTGCTTTCCATAGTAGGGGAACCAGTTTACATTCCCACCAGCAGTGCATACGTGTACCCTTTCTTCTCTGACCTCGCCAGCATGTCATTTTTTGGCATTTTAATAATAGGTCTTCCAACTGGTATGAGATGGTATCTCATTGTGGTTATGATTTGCATTTCTCTGTTGAGCATTTTTTCATACATGTGTTGGCCGCATGTGTGTTCTTTTGAGAAGTGTCTGTCTGTGACCTCTGCCCGTTTCTTTCTCCTTTTAAATAGGAGAAGTAGCTTGGAGCAGATGAGGGTGCAGAATGAGGCCTCACCTAAGGGTCAGCACAGGGTCCCTGATGGTGAAGCGGGTCCCGCAGTGTCTGTGACAGCTGCTGGCCCTCCCATCCAGCTCCTTGGCTTGACTTATCTGATGTGCATTTCTCCTGGCTCCAGGCCTTTTTTTTTTTTTTTTTTTTTGGGAGACAGTCTCGCTCTGTCACCCAGGCTAGAGTGCAGGGGTGCGATCTCGGCTCACCGCAAGCTTCACCTCCCACGTTCAAGCAATTCTCCTGCCTCAACCTCCCAAGTAGCTGGGATTACAGGCACCCATCACCACGCCTGGCTAACTTTTTATATTTTAGTAGAGACAGGGCTTCACCATGTTGGCCAGGATGGTCTCCATCTCCTGACATGATCTGCCCACCTCGGCCACCCAAAGTGCTGGGATTACAGGTATGAGCCACCACGCCTGACCACTCATGTTTTTTTAAATAAAATATTCTTAGTCCCCCTCTGTGGTCCTTGTAGAACTTTGTCCTTGGCCTGGGCTCTCCCCTAATATATTTCATTGACTTTTTCTTGTGGTTTCTCAGAGTTTTATACCTGGTTCAGTCCTGTCTGCACTTCTAAAAACGTTGAAGCTTTTAGGTAAAGATATGCAGAACATGCTGGTGAATGCCCTTTGCTCTGGGTTAGGTTCATAATGAATAATGTGGGATAACACTGATAGAAATTCTAATTTTTGACCTTTGTTTACTGTAAGAAAAATTTTTTAATTAAAATAATTTTAAAAAGAAATCCTAACCTTAATTTCAAAAATATGATGTAGTGTTCAGAAAAGCGTGTGTCTGGTATACCAGCAGTCACCACCAACCTGTCATCCATCATTCAAGATTACAGGTGACCGGCCGGGCACGATGGTTCACACCTGTAATCCCAGCACTTTGGGAGGCCGAAGCAGGCAGATCACCTGAGGTCAGGGGTTTGAGACAGCCTGGCCAACATGGTGAAACCCCGTCTCTACTAAAAATACAAAATTAGCCAGGCATGGTGGTGCATACCTGTAGTCCCAGCTACTCACGAGGCTGAGGCAGAATTGCCTGAACCCAGGAGGCGGAGATTGCAGTGAGCTGACATAGCACCATTGTACTCCAGCCTGAGCAACAGGAGCAAAACTCCATCTCAAAAAAAAAAAAAAAAAAAAGATTACAAGTGACCTAGGAGGTTGTCGTAGGAACACAGGATGCTCCACTCATCGGGGGCTGATGTGATCTGGAGTGGTCATCAGGGAGCTGTGTTCCTCCCAGCCTGGAGGGAGCAGATTTAACCAGCATATAGAGAGAAGACTTTTTGTTTTGTCTTTAAAATTATAGCAACTTCGTTGTTTTCATAGATGACTGTTATCTTACCATCTAATAAAATTGATGTTCAGAAAGCTGCAGCATGCTATCCTATGGCTTTGTCTAGCCCCAGGTACGTCACCAGGGAACCCTCGAGATTTGTGATCCTAGTTTCAGAAGCCCAGGATGAAGACCACGTAAAGCTAGTTAAAAGAACGAAGAAAGGGATGGCAGAGCAGCAAAGTGCTGTCAGTCACTTACACTGTAGTCTAAACACACCCCCTTTCCTAAGGAAAAGTTTGAGATGAGGGGAGAGGAGAAAGACCAGGATGAGTGAGGGCAGCAGCAGATGGGAGGGAGGGAAGAAGCTGGGGTTAGCAAACTCAGCCTTCACCTCTATGCCTCTGGCCCAGGGCCAGCCCTGATCCTCTGACATCACTGAGCAAGCATTTGTAGCACTCATTACACACCTTTTGGTCCCAGAACATTCCATTCTGAAGCCCCTTACCAGGAAAGGACTGCATTCTCTAGCAGGGAATGAAGCCCCAGGGAGACAGAGACCCCGCTGGCATCTGGCTGAAGTTCATGCCACTATAATCACCAGGCTGGGTGGCTTCCACTGAGAGCCGCCCTCATCTCTCATCTGGTATCTCCAGGCTCTTCCTGCTCCTCAGTCCCCTCCCCGGGCTGCCTGGGCTCCACCCTTGGGGAGGAAGAGGCCCTGGGGTGGGGTGGCCAGGAGGTGACTCACAGGCTAGGCAGGAAATGGCCTTGTGGCCCCTGGCCTTGTGAATTCCTGGACTTCCCTTCCCACCCTCACTTCATCCTCAAGGCCCGACACCAAGGCCCACTAAGGCCTGGAGGAGGGGAAGCCTGAGGGTCCCTCCTCTATCTGTGCACCGGCATCACCTCTGCCTGTCCCTGGTGCCTCCCCAGGTGCCATCTTCATTGTCTGGAGGTGTCTCCAGGAAGTGGGGCAAACAGGCTCTACCCAGGGCTTCTCTGAGTTGAGAGCAGCTGAGACGCCAGGGAGCATTGAGCTGAGGGTGTCTTTGAGCCAGTGGGGAACTGGTGGGCTCTCCCTAACGCCCTGTGGGCATGGCCGTAGAGTCCACAAATTTAAGCCATGTTTATCCCTTAGGGAAAATGAAACTCTCTGTAAGGTAAGATGGTGACAAAGCCCAGTCCCTGGGTGACATGGTAAAAGCCCCATAAAACTGCATACCTCAACCATACCTCAGCTTTCTGTTGAAACTGCTCTCTGTAACCCAAATGTGACAGGCAAGCAGTCCAAACCCAGGCCATCTTGGCCCCTGTGACTTGTCATTTCCACCCTACCCAGACAATGTGTAAACAAATGCTAATCTTGACTTTTGTGAACCACTTAAGTAACAATCAGAATGTCAAAAAGTCCCCTGGCCCTCGGAAGGTCCGGAGCCCCACACCCTCATCTCTGTCCGGAAGGTGATTTACAGAATTCACTAGCCCTTGGAATGTCTGAAGCCCCTCACCCCCACCCCCGCCCCCACCCTCACTCCCAAGGTGATTTTTACAGGTATAAAAGGTCTTGACACCCTCCTTTAGGGGCCACGGGTTGGAGAGACACGAGTCCTCCGTGGCCGCCGGCAATAAAGACTCTGCAATTTGGCACACTTTTGTCTTGGTGTTGACTTTCTATGCTCGGTTCAGCACAACACCTGTGACTCGACAAGGCATTGTGGCCCCGTCACATCCAAACAGCACCGTTCAATACACACTCACTGGTTTCATCACCAAGGAAAACAGGAGGCCTCTGGGACTTGCCACCTCGGGATGGGGAAGGGGGAGGCTCAAGACTGACAGTCAACAGGGTGGAACACTATGTGGCAGGTACCCCGCCAAGGGCCTATGCTGATTACCAATTCATTCGCATGACAAGCTCATGAAGCAGGTCCTATTGTTAGCTCCACTGCAGGATGAGGAAGCTGAAGGTCAGAGGCCACAGAAAGAAGGGACAAACCAGTTGCTCCACTCCACTGCCCCCCACCCCCATCTAGACCCAGCCAGGTGAAGTGAGCATGCCTGGGGGCCACATCCCCTGCCCCCCACCCCATCTAGAGCCATCCAGGTGCTGGCCAGCATGCCCGGGTGGCATGCAGCAGGCTGAAGCCCACTACCGTGTGCTGGTGACTGGCATGGCCACTGCCCAGGCCAGACAGTGGGATCACTGGCATCATCCGCATGTCCTGTGCCCATCCGGGGAGGCTTCTGGCCAGGGCACTGAAGAGCTGATGAGAAGCCATCCCGCCCTCCTCCCTCACATCCCACAACATACACCAGCACCGAAGCAGGGAGGTGAAGACTCGGGGACTCACAGGAGCTCGAAAGTCCTAACGTATCCGCGTGGAGTCCACGTCCACAGCCAGTCAACCCTAAGAGCAGAAGCAGATCCTGCCCCACCAGGAGGGAGACAGGCTGCCTTCTGCAAGGCCTTTCATTTCTTAAAGGCTCTCATTTCCCGAGTGAACCCAGTGCCTGCAGAACGAGGCCCGCTCACCACTCGCCACATCTCCCATCCGCCGTCTCCACCCAGGAGCTGCCTCCAGGGACAGCAGGACTGAGTGTCTCAAGTTAGGACTGAACCAAGCCTGGGTCCCTGGACATGACACACTCCTTCCCTAACTCCACTCGCTTCACCCACCCACAAAAGGTGGGCACAGCCAAAATGCACAGGAGCCACACCCTTGCCAGCCCCAGCTCTTCCTGGTGTGGCACCACTACCAGCTGGCAGGGGCACTGGAGCAGCACCTCTTTGCAGGTGTGTTTCGAAGTGGAGCTGCAGAGGGCGGTTCTACAACCCAAGAAGCCAGAGCCCAGGAATCGATGTGTGTTTTGTAAAATGCCTTTTGGAATCTCTAACGAGACGACGCTGTTCATTTTGGCTGTGGAGGGGCAGGTGTGGGCGCTGGGGGTGGGGCCACAGTGGCAGGCAGGGGCCGGGTGATGGCCTTCTTGAATCTCCCTTTCTACCTGGTGTTCCGAGGGGGGTCAATGGCCTGATTGCCCTGAGCCAGAAAATATCCAGCAAAGGTCACAATAAGGCTGTGCTGAGAACACGCCGGCTTTATTGTCACGTGTTGATGTGGCTTCTCCAAAGACCATGTTCTGCTTCCAGTTGGGAGCGGCCGCGCCCAGAAAGACAATAGCTACTATTCTACTGCCAGCACAGGGCTCAGAAGCCCCATCTCTCTAAAAATGGCATCTGTGGTTCGGAAGGGATTGCCCAAAATTTGTTTTTTGATAAAAACGTTTTTAAGGAGAACATTTTTCTTGGGGTTCAAAAAAAGCATCTTTGTGGCCTGAGGCAGCCCAGAAGCACCCAGGGGTGTGTTGTCAGGGGGAAGGAAATGTTTGCGCGGGCACAGGGCAGAGGGAAGAGGCCCCGGCAGCGGAGACGGGCTCTTGCCGCCCTCCCCACCCCTTCCAGAACCATCTCCCAAGGGCGGACCTTGACCACGGTTGCGGCTCCTGCTCTCTGCTCTGACCTTGCCCACCAAAACTTTGGCCCCGTCTGCAAATACAGACAGAAAAGGCAACTTATCTGCATTGCCTAACACAGGCCGACTGCCCTTCACATGCCCGGCTCCCTGTCCTCACCCACAAGGCCAAGCTGCTGGCCCACATGTGCTCAGGGAAATTCTTTTTTTGGCAGCTGTTTCCTCCTGTCAAGACTTCTCCTGGATTCAGGAAGTTTCTGTTCAAGAGTTGCCTCATTCCAATTACAGAAATGTAAGTCTGGAAGAATCTCTAAGCAGTTACCAAGTCTATTCCCAAACACTGCCAAACTCCCTGCTGTTTTCATAGGCAGAAGCCCCTCAGCAGTTGCCATCTGCCATCCACGCTACCACTCACTTCTTCAGCCAGGAAGGCTTTGTGAGGTCTCAGCTAAGGTCTTCAGGGTTCTGGGGGGCTCTGCTCCCCTTGGCTCTTGTCCCTCAAGTAAACAGAACAGCTTCTAAAGGGCACACGTAGGGCAAGCGTCCCTACCCACACTGTCCTTCCAATTCTGGCTGGGCCAATTGGCCAGCCATGTGACCGTAGGCCAATCACTTAACTTCTCTGAGCGTTGGTTTCCTCATTGGCAGAACAAGGGTCTGAACCAGAGGGTCTCCTAGGCTTCATTATAGAAGGAATTGTGTCCTCCTGAAATTCATGTTGAAACCTTAACCCCCATGTGGCTGTATTGGAAATGGTGCCTTTAGGAAGGTAATTAGGGTTAAATGAGGTTGTAATCCTATATAACTGCTGTACTTATAAGAAAGGGAAGAGATCCCAGAGTGTCCCCTCCGCCAGGACCTCCCCCTGCCCAAGCAAGCCCAGAAAAACCACACAAGGACACAGCGGGGGGCTGCCGTCCAAAAGCCCAGGGGAGAGGCCTCAGCAGGGCCCAGCCTGCAGCACCTCGAGCTTGGACTCCAGCCTCCAGAACTGCAGGACAAAAACCACGGCTGTTCAATCCACCTGTCTGTGGCTCTTGGTTAGGGCAGCGCATGCAGACTAACCCCAGCTGCCTGCCCTGTGTGCAGACTCTGGTCAGAATGGGGCTGGGTGAGGACCCACCTTTGAGAATTAGGACATCAGGGAAACCAGCAACCCCTAGCCTCTCCAGAGAGTCTCAGCAGGGATTCCCGCTTCTGGTATCATCTCCGGCGACTGGCTTCTGCTTCTGCACAATTCCTTCAGTTAGAGATCGGTTACCATCCTCACTCACCTTGACACAGCACCCTAACCTCTTCCACACCAAGCAGAGGGGTCACTGGGCTGAAGGGTGGGCGTGAGAGACAGACAGAGACACACAGAGACAGACAGAGACAGGGAGACAAAGAGAAAGAGGTAGGGGTAGGTGCGTGTGTGCATGTGTGTGTACACGTGGGGTGTGTGGGGGCTGGGCTATTTACACAGTGTCCAGTGGACTGCCTCCATCCTGCAGGTCCTTTCTGTCCCTGAGTCCTCTGTCCCCACATCCCTCTCCTGGGTGTCTACACTTCTGGGTGCAATCACTTCTGCCCTCTGTTTTGGGGTCTCCCTCATACCGTACTGGTTGCATCTTTTGGCCTAAATTATCCACCAAAGCACGTAGGTAAAGCAGCCCCTCTCAGCCTTGAGGCGTCCGCAGGCACCTCCAGCCCTAGAGCAGAAGTGTCTGCTTCCCACTAGATAGCAGAAGCCCTGGGTAGAAGTATCAGTTGCATTTCTACACACTAGTAATGAGCCATCTAGCCCTGAGTTCCCACCCTGGCTCCAGCCCCAACCCCTCTCCCATCTTTGTATCCAGGGAGCTCAATGCCCAGCTGCTCCTAGGCACGGGGAGCCTCTGCGCTGCGTGTCCTCCCTCCACCTCCTTCATCGGCCCCTCCTACCCAACCTCATGACTCTCCCTCCCTGGTCAGGGGATGGCCATCGCCTCCACATCAGTCCCTGGCAATCCTATCACCAGGTATCCTCCTTAGCCCCATGACTCTCATGGGCCTAGCCCTCTCCTGGGCATAGCCTGAGGCCCACTCCCCTCTAAGCTGCCCTGGGCGCCGTCCCCTTCCAGTTCACTCCCCTCTGAGCCTCTTCCTCACCTCTCACCTCATCAGTCCCTGGCAAGGGTGCTGTCCGAGGCACCTGGTCTCCTTCCAGGTCTCCCTCTCCTGGGTGTTGGAGCCCAGGCTCACCTTCAGCCAAGGCCCTGGGAATGGCCACCGGGTGAGCTCAGGCAGGTAACCTGCCCTCTTTAAGTCTGTTTCCTCCCCCTGCAGTGGGGAGCCCTCCCAGCATCACTGGGAAGAGTCCATGCAGCGATGCGTGCGAGGCACTTCGCAAGGAGCCCGGCGTGTGTGAACGCCCCACAGACTCCAGCTACTGTCACTACTCTGATGGTGACACTGTCATCTTGGCTGACCACACCGTTCTCCACTTGGGCACAATTCTCAGAGAGACGGGGACAAGGCAGGATCTCAGGCTCCTGCCGACACTGGTTCTTCAACCTTCTAGTCAGTTCTATGAGCTACCAGTACACAGATGTAACTGGAACCAGTTCTATTGTTTGTAACCAGGCACCCTGGCTGTTTGCCCTCCTGTCTGGCCTTCTCTGCTTCCATCAGCTCCAAACCCTCGACACCCAGTGCACATACCACGCTGCTTTTCACCACCAGCTCCCGTGTGCACATACACACATGCACGTACATGCACACACACACACGCACATGCACACATGCACACACACATGCATACACACACACACACACATGCACACACACTCACACATGCACATCTACTTCCCTCTCACTAGACCTCCACTGCTCCTGGAAAGCTCTCAAGAGCCCCCTCCTTCAGTAAGCCTCTTCCCCACCAGTGTGGGGGCTGCCCATGCTCCGTGTGCCAGGTGTCTGTGCATCCACCCAACCCTGCATGTGTAACAGGGATCAGCCCCATGGGGCCCTGGGATCCCTGCGGTGGGGGGAGACGGGGTCATCCTCATCCTTCCCCAGGGTCTACACCATGATATCCATCTAACAAATATTAGTGGATGGTAAATGGATAGGGGAGATAGGCAGATGGACATACAGGTGGGTGGGTAGGTGGGTGGGTGAGTGGACAGATGGACAGGTGGGTGGGTTAGTGGGTAGATGGAAGGATGGATGGATGGAGAGCTAGGCAGACACCTAAATGGGTGGGTCAGTAGATGGACAGATGGGTAGATGGGAGATTGGACGGATGGATGTACAGATGGACAGACAGGTAGACGGGTGAGTCCGTGGGTGGGTGGGCGGGCGGATGGAAGACGAAGCACCCTGCCTCTAGCTGCCTTTGCTCCAGTCTCTCCTTTGAGTGATTTCCAGGCTAATCTGCCTAAAGTCATACTTGGCTCACCCCATGGCCCAAATACCTTCAGAGGCTGCATCTCGCCTGCCAAACAGAGGTCGGTCTCTTCAGCCTGGAACCAGACCCCTACTGACTTCTGCAGTTCTCTCCTCCTCCCTGCTATTCACCAAATCAAATTGGATTCTCTCTGCTTAGCCCCTCAGAGTGTGAACCTGGGACCTGCAGCATCAGCTTCCCTCGGGAACTCCTGGGGAGTGAAGAGGCTCAAAGCCTACCCCAGACCCACTGAGTCAGAATCTGCATTTTAACATCTTGGCCAGGCACAGTGGCTCATGCCCATAATCCCAGCACTTTGGGAGCCCAAGGCAGGAGAATTTTGAGGTCAAGAGATCAAGACCATCCTGGCCAACATGGTGAAACCCTGTCTCTACTAAAAATACAAAAAAAATAGCTGGATATGGTGGCACGTGCCTGTCGTCCCAGCTACTTGGGAGGCTGAGTCAGGAGAATCACTTGCACCTGGGAGGCAGAGCTTGTCATGAGCCAAGATCGCACCACTACACTTCAGCCTGGTGACAGAGTGAGACTCCATCTCAAAAAAAAAAAAAAGAAAAATAGCAAGACCTCAGATGAGTCATGTCCCCATGGGAGTCTGGGGGATCTGCCGTAAGGGGGCCCAAAAGCACCTGCCAGGCATTCATCAAAATCCTAGACATCTTTTAGGGCTCAGCTTAACTGTGCCCTGCTCCATGTAACCGCCCACCTGCCCTAACCACACCCTAGGCACATGCACACACACACATGCACACATATGCGCACGCATGCGAGCACACACGCACACATATGTGAACACATACACATGCACATGTGCACACATGCATACACGCACGGACACATGCACACACACATGCGCACACACACACATGCACACACACATGCGCACACACACACATGCACAGACAGATGTGCTGCTACCTTTCCCGAAGTGACCAAGCTCTGGGTCTCTTTTAGCCCAGAGCGCACCTTCTTTCTGAAAGTTTGAGACTCTCCCTCTGCCGTGAATTACAGCTGTGTGCTGAGTGAGGGCCTTGTTAACCTATTTCACCCCAGAGAACTGCACAGATGCATGAAGCAAATGAATGGAATAATGGAGGGAGGAATGAACAGAGGTCAGGTTCTTAACACAGGAAGCAGGTCTGCAGGATTCCACTGGCAGCACCGTACTGGGCACCCTGGAGTGAGAGTTTCACAAGCTTGGCCCCAGCTTTCTTCCCTTGAGCAGCAGGGAACATCTCAGTTTGCCTGCCCCCATCTTGGAGTGACAGGAAATGAGGCACGGCCTGTGGTGCGCACAGGAGCCTTGGAGGCCATGAGGCTGTCCTGGCAGGTCCGATGAGGACAGGGCCATCTATCCGCTTTGTCAGAGGACGCACAGCAAAGTCTGCATTAGCAGCAGGGGCCCGAGGCCCACCCTCTTCCATGGCTGGCTCCAGCTGGGACATGAGCATAAACTTACAAACTCCTGCCTCGGCGAGCCATCTTCCTATCAGCTCATCTTCTAGGGAAGCCTTCCCAGACTGCCTGACCCAATCCCTTTCTCAGGATCCTGGCACTTGGTAGGTGTATGATTTTCTCTGTTGAGACTGCAGGGTGAAAAGACTGGAAACGAGGTGCCTGTGTCACCCCCACCACTTTCGTTGACTGTTGTGCTGGAGAGCCTAGCCAGTGCAATCAGGTAAGAAAAAGATGTAGAAGACATCCATATTGGAAAGCTGGTACTGCTGCCATGATCCTGGATGAAGAAAATCCTCAGAAATCTACAAAACTACCGCTAGAACTAATGGAAGAGTCCAGCAATGTCACAGGATACAAGATCAGGGCACAAGTATCAACGGCATTTCGACATTTTTTGTTTCTTTTTTGAGACCTAGTCTCACTCTGTCACCTAGACTGGAGCGCAGTGACACAATCTTGGCTCACTGCAAACTCTGCCTCCCGGGTTCAAGCAATTCTCCTGCCTCAGCATCCCGAGTAGCTGGGATTACAGGCATGCGCCACCATGCCCGGCTAATTTTTGTACTCTTAGTAGAAACAGAGTTGCACCATACTGGCCAGGCTGGTCTAGAACTCCTGACCTCATGATCCACCCACCTCAGCTTCCCAAAGGGCTGGGATTACAGGCATGAGCCACGGCGCCTGGCCACATTTCTACATATTAACAAAGAACAATCTGAAAATGAAATTAGGGGCTGGGTGCAGTGGCTCCACCTGTAATCCCAGCACTTCAGGAGGCCAAGGTGGGCGGATCACTTGAGGCCAGGAGTTCGAGACCAGCTTGGCCAACATGGTGATACCCCATCTCTACTAAAAATACAACAATTAGCCGGGTGTGGTGGCTAGCACCTGTAATCCCAGCTACTCAGGAGGCTGAGGCAGGATAATCACTTGAACCTGGGAGGTGTAGGTTGCAGTGAGCTGACATGGCGCCACTGCACTCCAGCCTGGCCAACGAGTGAGACACTATCTCAAAAAAAAAAAAAAAGATAAAAGAAAATGAAGCTAGTAATGCCGCTCATAATAGCATCAAAGATCATAATGCAATTCCTTTCAAAATCCCAGCAAGATATTTTACAGACATAGAGGAGCATATTCTAAAATCTATATGGAAAAGCAAAGGAACTAGATTAGGTAAAACAACCTTGATCAAGAAGAATAAAGCGGGAGAAATCACCGTCCCCAGTCTCAAGGCTTTCTCAACTGCTACAGCAACCAAGTCAGTGTGCTATTAATGGAGGACTATACAAAGACCAATGGAACAGAACCTAGAACCCAAAATAGGCCTACATGAGCATGTTTGATTATTTTTATTTATTCTTTTTTTTTTTTGAGACGGAGTCTCACCCTGTCACCCAGGCTGGAGTGCAGTGGTGCAATCTCGGCTCACTGCAACCTCCACTTCCTGGGTTCAAGTGACTGTCCAGCCTCAGCCTCCCGAGTAGCTAGCTGGGACTACAAGCACGTGCCACCATGCTTGGGTAATTTTTGTATTTTTAGTAGAGAAGGGGTTTTACCATGTTGGCCAGGCTGGTCTCAAAGTCCTGACCTCAGGTGATCCACCTGCCTCAGCCTCCCAAAATACTTGGATTACAGGCGTGAGCCACTGTGCCCAGCCCGATTTTTTTTTTTATATCCAGCAAAACTCTATTTCAGAACTGAAGACAAAATAAAGACCCTCCCAAATGAATAAAAGCTGAGAGAATTTGCTACTGGCAGACCTACCTTACAAAACATACTCAGTTCAACTGATTTTTGTCAAAGGTGCAATTCACCAGAGCAAGGAGAGCACTTCAACCAATGGTGTGAGACTGGGCATCCACAGGTGAAAGTGATCGTCGACCCAAACCTCACACCCCATATAAAAAGTCAACTCAAAATGAATCATAGGGCTGGGAGTGGTGGCTCACGCCTGTAATCCCAGCACTTTGGGAAGCTGAGGCAGGCATATCATGAGGTCAAGAGATTGAGAACATCCTGGCCAACATGGTGAAACCCATCTCTAATAAAAAAAAAAAAAAGACAATCAGCCAGGTGTGGTGGCGTGCACCTGTAGTCCCAGCTACTTGGGAGGCTGAAGCAGGAGAATTGCTTGAATTGGGAGGCGGAGGTTACAGTGAGCTGAGATCATACCACTGCACTCCAGTCTGGGCGACAGAGCTAGACTCCGTCTCAAAAAAAGAAAAAAAAAAGAATCATAGACTTAAATGCAAAACATGAAACCATAAAACTTTTAGGAAAGAAAACAAAATCTTTGAGACCTAAAGCTACGTAAAGACTAGAGTTCTTTTTTTTTTTTTCTTTTTTCTTTTTTTGAGACAGGATCTTGCTCTGTCACCAGGCTGGAGTGCAGTGTTGCAATCTGGGCTCACTGCAGCCTCCGCCTCCCAGGTTCAAACAATTCTCCTGCCTTAGCCTCCCAAGTAGCTGGGATTATAGGCACACACCACCACCCCTGGCTAATTGTATTTTTAGTAGAGATGGGGTTTCACCATGTTGGCCAGGTTGCCCTTGAACTCCCGACCTCAGGTGATCCACCCGCCTCAGCCTCCCACAGTGCTGGGATTACAGGTGTGAGCCACCACACCTAGCTAAGAGTAGAGTTCTTAGGCATGATACCAAAAGCACCATCCATGGAAAAAATAAAATGAGGTAGACTTCATCAAAAATTAAAACCTGCTAAGTGAAAGAACTGTGAAGAGGATGAGAAGACAAGCTATCGACTGGGGAGAAGTACCGGAAAACCACCTAACTCACAAAGGACTTGTATCTAGAGTACATAAAGACTTCCCAAAACCCAATGGTAAAAACACAATTGAAGGCCCTGCTCCTAATTAAATGACAAAGCAGGCAAAAGACAAACAGATGTTTCACCAAAGAGGCGGTGTGAATGGCAAACAGGTGCACGAAGGCACATTCAACATCACAGCCAGCAGGAAAACGCCGATCACAACTTCAAGGTGATACCCCAAGCACCTGTGAGAGCCGCTACAAGAAAAATACTCGTTACACCAGATGCTAACAACTTTATGGAGAAACTGGATCTCTCATCCACTGCTAGTGGGAATGTAAGATGGTACATTTACTCTGGAAAACATCTCAGCAGCTGCTTCTTAGAAGACAAAACAGGCGCTTTCCATGGGATCCAGCAATCATACTCTTAGATGTTTGTCCCAGATAAATGAACACTTCTATGTTTACACAAAAACCTGCACATACACTGAATTGTACACTTAAACCGGGCACGGTGGCTCACGCCTGTAATCCCAGCACTGTGGGAGGCTGAGGCAGGAGAATCACTTGAGCCCAAGAGTTTGAGACCAGCTTGGGCAACACAGTGGAACCTCAGCACTACAAAATAAAAAATAAATTAGCCAGATGTGGTAGAAGGTGCCTGTGGTCACTTGAGCCCAGGAGATACAGGCTGCAGTGAGCTATGGCTGCACCACTACACTCCAGCCTGGGTCAGAGAGTGAGACTCCATCTCAAAAATCAAACAAAAAGGGCCGGGTGTGGTGGCTCACGCCTATAATCCCAACACTTTGGGAGGCTGAGGCAGGTGGATTACCTGAGGTCAGGAGTTCAAGACCAGCCTGGCCAACACAGTAAAACCCCATCTGTAGCAAAAATAAAAAAATTAGCTGGATGTGGTGGCGGGTGCCTGTAATCCCAGCTACTCTGGAGGCTGAGGCAGGAGAATCACTTGAACCCAGGAGGTGGAGGATGCAGTGAGCCGAGATTGTGCCACTGCACTCCAGCCTGGGCAATAGAGCAAGATTTCATCTCCAAAAAAAAAAAAAAATACAAAACACACACACACACACACACAAAGTGTTACTGGTAAATTTTATGTTATGTATATTTTACCATACACACAAAATCAGTACATAAATGTTCATAGCAGCTTTATTTAGAAGAGCCAAAAACCAGTAGCAGCCCGAATGCGCTTCTGTGGAGACGGTTAAACTAATGCGGGCACATCCATCCACAGAATTCTACTCAGCGATAAAAAGAAGCACACGACACGCACAACACCAAGGGCATTGCAGAGCCACACTGTGCAACCCATAGGTATGTACATTCTCAAAATGACAGAAGTGTAAGGCTGAAGACCAGATTGGGAGTTGCCAGGGGACAAGGACAGCGGTGCTGTGACTAGAGAGTTCCCTGTGGTGGTGGAAGTTCTGCATCTTGATGACACCAAGTGACAGATGTGAACCCATACATGGGATCACATCTCATAGAACCACACACACGGATGCATATGTGAAAGTGAGTGGAACTGTGTAAGGTTTGTTGTCTGATTAACAGCATTGAACCAACATCAGTTTCCTGGTTGTGACGCTGGACAATCATCACATAAGATGCCACCATTGGCCGGTGGCTCACGCCTGTAATCCCAGCACTTTGGGAGGCCAAGGTGGGCAGATCATGAGGTCAGGAGTTCAAGACCAGTCCAACCAACACGGTGAAACCCCGTCTCTACTAAAAATACAAAAATTAGCTGGGTGTGGTGGCATGCGCCCGTAATCCTAGCTACTCAGGAGGCTGAGGCAGGAGAATTGCTTGAACCCAGGAGACAGAGGTTGCAGTGAGCCAAGATCGCACCACTGCACTCCAACCTGGATGACAGAGTGAGACTCTGTCTCAATTAAAAAAAAAAAAAAAAGGATGTCACCACTGGGAGAAGCTGGTTGAAGGGTTCGTGGGACGCTGTGGTACGTTTGCAACTTTAGGTGCATCTAGAATTCTTCCTAAATCAATAGCTTTTAAGTTGTAAAAATGTGATCAGAAATCTTCGTGCTTCTTTTGCCTCTCCTCCCCAGTAACACAGGCTTCTGCTGCCTTCTGTGCATTTAACGCCCAGCTTGGACAGGATTGGAGATGGCAGGGCTGGGCGCTCTGGGAGCCCAGGTGGGGCACACTGGCTGATTGTGGGAAGGGTAAGGATGCCAAAGCCCCACAGGGCAGCCGCCAGTGATGTAGACACTCCTCCGCCTCCAGCCTTTGTCCCACCGGGCCCCAAGAGAGGGACCCAGACGGCCTTCTCCCCAGGGGCCGAGTTACTGTCAATGCCACAGAGCCTCAGCAGGCCGTCCTCTGCCCTCCTGCAGTGGGTGCTGAGGTGGGTAGCAGGGAGGGTCAGGGCCTGGGCCCAGGTGGGATGCTGCTCGCCTGATGCTGCGGGAAGGAAGCTTGCTCCCCCAGCCTCAGGTCTCCAGGAGGGACTGCAGCAGGCTGTGGCCCAAGCCCTCTGGCCTCCCCAGGTGTGCCGTGCTCTCCACAGTCCCACACCAGCAGCCCAGTCTACCTCAGTCGTCGCTCCCGAGAGGCTAGGTTAGGAACGATGCAAAGCACATACCCAGCAAACGAAGTCAAAGCAGAAGGAAAATCCGGCCAGGCAGAACGCAGGGATGTGTCAGCTCAGTCAGCACCTCCCCTCCAGGACCTGCCCCTACTGGGCGCTCCCTGCACACCTCAGGTCCCAGCCCAGGCCTGAGGGTCCCAAGAGGCTCTAGAGCATCTTTGGTTATCGTGGTTCTGGAGGGAAGCCCCCATTCCACTCACCCCAGTGCCTCCTTTGCCCTTCCAAAGGCAATGTGACTTCCTCGGCTCCCTGGCAAGACCTCTGCCTGCCAGCTGGGGGGTCTCCAGAAGCCAGATCTGCCTGGCAGGGGCCACTATTCTCCCTGGAAGCAGTGAAGCCATGAGGCTGCACCAGGCACGCAGACCAGGAGAAGGGGCACTCGGTGCTTCAGCAGCTCATCCTCACCCTCCCCACGAGTGGCACCACCGGAGGCTTCCCACACTCCACCACCCGCCCGGTCACCAGGCCAGGAGCCCCAAGTCTCCTCGCCCCACCTGCTCCTCCACGGAGCCCATCGCCCAGGCCAGGCAGCTCTGCTGGGAACACACGCTCGAGTCTGTCTGCTCTTTTCCTCCCGTCCACCGTCCCCGGCAGTATCCCTTGTCCAGTCCCTCAGCCTCCTGACTCCACTTCAGCCCCTGATGTCTGCTCCCCACCCCACATCCAGGGCGAGCCTTAAAGTCAGATTCAACCAACCCCGTAACACTTAGAAGAAAACCTACACGTCCTACTAGTGACCAAGCCCGCTCCAGCACAAGCCCTGCCCTCACACCGCTTCTCCTGCGGCTCTCTCCACCTCCCGTTGCTTCCTGCTCATTCCTCAGAGGGCCGTGCTTGGTCCTTTCTCTCCGTCCTCTTCTCCTGCACTGTGTCCCCCAGCCTGGGGCTGACCCCTTGTCAGGTCTTAATCTTCTCTTGGCCTCAAGGACTCCTCGACATGTCCAACCTCCAGCAGCCAACAAGCCACTGAGCTGTGGCCAGGTGTGGTGGCTCACACCTGCGATCCCAACACTTTGGAAGGCCAAGGCAGGAGGGTTGCTTGAGGCCAGGAGTTCAAGATCAGCCTGGCCCACCAAGTGAGACCCTCGTCTCTGCAAAAATGTTAAAAAGTTAGCTGGGCTTGGTTGCACATGTCTGTAGTCCCAGCTACTTGGGAGGCTGAGGTGGGAGGATCACTTGAGCCCAGGAGGTCCAAGGCTGCAGTGAGCCATGATCATGCCACGGCACTCCAGCCTGGGCAACAGAGCAAACCATAAAAAAGTCACTAAGCGGTGACAGAGGCCCAGCAACAGCTCCTGGGAACCCTCCAGTGAGATGGCCCTTTCAAGTTGCCCAGACTTGGGCAGAAGCATTGGCCTGTACTCCCACACTGACTAGCATTTACATGGGGCGTTCCCTGGCTACCCCCGGCCACGTCTGCAGCCGAGACCATCCCAGGAGCTGACAGCTGAAGACTGCCTGCCAAGGCCACTCCTGGCAGCTCCTAGCAGGAGTCCTCCAGGAAAAGCTGTCTGGGCAGCACACACAGTCTTCATCAGCAGTGACCTCTGTGAGACCTTATCCTTAATCACCGTTTATGTGTCTCTCCTTCAGAGAACGTAAGCGCCACAGAAGCAGGACTCTTTCTGCCCCGTATCGCTGTAACCTCGTTTATGACCCGTAACTTGCACGCATGAGTACTAAAGGAGTTTTAGCTGCCCAAGTCTGGAACCTGTTTTCCGTTCTATTTTCACCATCACCCTGGAACTTTCAGAAATTTATTCTCGTTATACAAATAAAGAGGCTTTGGTTATGAAACTTACCTAGTCAGCGACAGGATTAGAACTCACATCCAGCCTTGCTTCACCTACAGCCAGTGTTACTGGGCGACACGCTGGCTGCCCCATCCACGGAAATCCAATACTATAGCACTGGCGGTTGCATCCCCGGCACGGAGACAGGAGGCAACACTCCGACCCGTCTCCCCAGTATGGGGTGAGTCAAGCCCACCCGGCCATTCTAACTAGTCCCAGCTGATGCCCGTGCAGCCGGTCTCCCAGGCTTGTGGTGTTAATAATTAGGATGTTAAACCTTTCCTGCTGTGCATGCCTGGCAGCGTTGGCTTTGTCACCTGTAACAACTTAAGCAATGGTGAATCAGTTTGAGCTGGTCCGGCGGAGACACCGGCATCCCTGCCACTGTACTGGAAGGATGGCAGAGGGGCAGTCGGTGGTCAGTCCTGTGTTGAAGGATGAGGATACATATTCCAGGTGGGCTTGGAACAAGATCACAAACTAGTAAGGATTTGAGCAAATCCCCACAATTCCTCATGCTCTCAATGTTGAATGCAGTGTTCCCTGTATCATAGAAGTCATAGTGAATGTGGGCACATTGATTTGAGAGCTGCCCCCTGCATCCTCTTGTGCTAAACACACAAGCAAGGGGTCAAAACTGATTGTTTCAAAACTTCTTCCTGCTTTGCTTCCTTCACTTATTCTTTGCCAATCCCCTCTCAACGAAGCCCTGCAGAAGTCTCACCTTGGCCAGGCACTGTGGCTCACGCCCATATTCCCAGCACTTTGGGAGGCTGAGGCAGGCAAATCACGAGGTCAGGAGTTTGAGACCAGCCTGGCCAACATAGTGAAACCCCGTCTCTACTAAAACACAAAAAATTAGCCAGGCGTGACGGCATACACCTGTAGTCCCAGCTATGCAGGAAGCTGAGGCAGGAAAATCGCTTGAACCTAGGAGGTAGAGGTTGCAGGGAGCCGAGATCACGCCACAGCACTCCAGCTTGGAGACAGAGCAAGACTCCGTCTCAAAAAAAAAAAATCCCACTTTCAGTCTCAAAATGATTCTGGAGTATTGTCTTGGCCCACTCTACTGAAAGAAAAAGTCACCAACCTGTGGGGTTTAAGAATTCCCATCTTGGCTAGGTGTGGTGGCTCCCAGCACTTTGGGAGGCCGAGGTGTGTGGATCATGAGGTCAAGAGATTGAGACCATCCTGGCCAACATGGTGAAACCCCATCTCTAATAAAAATACAAAAAGTAGCTGAGTGTGGTGGCAGGTGCCTGTAATTCCAGCTACTCAGGAGGCTGAGGCAGGAGAATCGCTTGAACTCAGGAGGTAGAGGCTGCAGTGAGCCGAGATCGCACCATTGCACTCCAGCCTGGGCAATAAGAGCAAAACTCTGTCTCAAAAACAAACAAACAAAAAATAATTCCGTCTTTTCCAAAAGGCACCTTGGATTGTGTTGGTCCCAACTGCCATCCACGATGGATCTCTGAAACTAACACCTGGGGTGGTTTGACGGATGCCAGTTACTGTTGGGGCACGTTGCAGGGCTCAGAAGCTGCCATGATACATTTTGGATGAAGTAATCACATAAACTGGGAATACTGGCCAGGCGCGGTGGCGCCTGTAATCCCAGCACTTTAGGAGGCCAAGGCAGGCAGATCACAAGGTCAGAAGATCAAGACCATCCTGGCCAACATGGTGAAACCCCATCTCTACTAAAAATACAAAACTTAGCCAGGTGTGGTGGGACACACTTGCAGTCCCAACTACTTGGGAGGCTGAGGCAGGAGAATCGCTTGAACCCAGAGTCAGCAGTTGCAGTGAGCCGAGGTTGTGCCACTGCACTCCAGCCTGGCGACAGAGCAAGACTCCATCTCAAAAAACAAAAACTGGGAATACCACATATTTCTCCTTGATATTCAAGTAAGCCTCTCAACACTATTGGGAGGAAAGAGGAATACAGAAAAAACATTAATGAAAGCATAAAAGGTTTGTACCTGAATTTAAGTGGCCAGTGGTCTCTGGGGAGGTGGGGACATTATTCTTCTATTTGGCAAGGCCATATTCCCCGAAGGGTTGCCATTCCCACTGTTCCCACTACTGTTCATGTACGTTTCTAGGCGCAATAAAGCACAGTTGTTGAAAGTCATGTGTGTGATTTTAGCTGCCCAGGTCTGAACCTGATATTGACTGCAGGCTTGAGAGGGTTATGAGGTCTTCAAGGACAGAGCCTGCTTGGTCCACTATGCATTCAACGCTGTGCCTGACACACAGATGCTATGGTCATGATAATACGAATAGTTAACTGTCCTTGAGTACTTATGCTATAACAGCCACTGTGCTAAGTAAGACCTTCATGTCCTTTATCCCATTAATTCCTCATACGACCCTACTAAGTTATCCCCATCTTACCGATAAGAAAACTGAGGATCAGAGGTCAATAACTAGCCAAAGTCATAATGGTAGGAAGGGCTGAAGCCAGGGCTCCACATAAGTCTAATGAGGGGCCCCACGGCCAGCCTGGAACCCTCGCTGTCCTCTGACTATAGTAGCTATGTCTTGCCTCTAGGCTTCTACTGTGACAATGTTCCAGACCTGGATGCTCCCTAGTGGCAAATGTACATGAGGCTTGCCTGTTCATCTCGTAGATGACGAAGCCAACAGTTTGTGGCACTAGGACAGCGTTCTCTGCCCATCAGTTCAGGCAAGCTATTTCCTGCCAGCACTGCCACGAGCAGGCTCTAAGTGACTGTGCCGCCATCCAGAGTCAGTGTGAACTGGGGACGTGGTGACTAGCAAGACCTGTCTCCATTTTCCAAATTCCTGAGCTCCTCTGGTGGAGCCAGACTAGACAAGAGAGCTCACCAGCAAGCCTGACTTCAGGTAGCATTTCAGTCACCTTGAAGTCCTGTTCGAAACCAGGGTGGGGCAGTGGTTCAGAGCAGATTCCCTCCAAATCTCCATAGTCTGAGGGTGGGAGGGAGCATTTGTTGGGCACTTCCCAGCGGGCCCCCATTCCTAACCTTAGATTCCTGTACACAGGTCAAGCTTGTTTCTTTTGCAAGACAGCAGCCAACTAACCACCCTCCCTTTAAACTCATCCCTCCCCCAGGGCCGCAGGCAGGCAGAGAGGCACCTTCTACAAAGCTCAAAAGGAGGAGCCCCTAAATCACACAAGGGGCCGGGAGGATGGCCATGTGTTTCCAAGAAGAAGGGGTGCTAGAACTAAATCTTGGAAGGCAAGGGGCATGAGCAGAGGAAACAGCACACGCAAAGGTGTAATTACAGTAGTGATCACTAAAGGAATCCTTCCTACGCAAGAAGCATTGCTCTAAGCACTCCACAGATACCATGGCTTAAGGTCACTGAATTGTTCACATTTCTTGTCTGTTTCCCCAGCTGGAAGAACGTTAATTCCTCCAAGGCAATGATTTCCCCCGACCTGTATCCCCAGGCCTTAGAACAGTGCCTTAGCATATGGAATAAGACCAATAGGTATCTGCCAAATGAATCTCTGTCTTCCTGTGGTCTCCAAGTATTCATAAAAAAGTTTAAGTGTGCCGGGTGTGGTGGCTCATGCCTGTAATCCCAGCACTTTGGGAGGCAGAGGCGGGTGGATCACTTGAGGTCAGGAGTGCAAGACCAGCTTGTCCAACATGGTGAAACACCATCGATACTAAAAATACAAAAATTAGCCGGCTGTGGTGGTAGGCACCTGTAATCCCAGCTACTCAGGAGGCTGAGGCAGGAGAATTGCTTGAACCTGGGAGGTGGAGGCTGCAGTGATCCGAGCTCAGCCACTGCACTCCAGCCCTGGGTGACAGAAAAAAAGTTGCAAATTGGATACCTCCCATTTGCAACTAAGAAAAACGTTGGGTGCTGGGTGCAGGGAAGAGCACTAGACTGAGCTCATCTGAGCTCAGGGTCAGCCACACAGAGGACGGCTTAGAGAGGCTGTGTGTGTAAAATGTCTGGCATTCTTTAAAAAGCAAACTTTAGAAATTCAATGTGTAGCTTTATAGGAAACCTCACATCTAAAACACAGAGCTCCAGGCCTGGATAACTGAGTGTAGAGCCGCATCCTTCCCTTGTGTGGTTCACATGGCTCTCAGGGAGTTGTCCTGGATCACACGATCTATACCCCTTTCACCCAGACCGAGGACAGACGCTCGGCCAAGCTGTGCCAGCAGTTCCTTGGGCACACAGACTTGGTTCCAGAGTCCATCAAATCAGTATCTGCATTTTTTTCTTTTTTTGATATGAGTCTCGCTCTGTCACCCAGGCTGAAGTTAAGTACAGTGGTGCGATCTCAGCTCACTGCACCCTCCGCCTCCCGGGTTCGAGCAATTTTCCTGCCTCAGCCTCCCGAGTAGCTGGGATTACAGATGTGCACCACCACACCCGGCTAATTTTTTGTATTTTTAGTAGAGACAGGGTTTCACCATGTTATCCAGGATGGTCTCGATCTCACCTCATGATCCGCCTGCCTTGGCTTCCCAAAGTGCTGGGATTACAGGTGTGAGCCACCACGCCCAGCCTGTGTCTGCACTTTTCAAGATATAAAACTCAGGTGCTGTTTGCAGCAAAGTGACCATGACTGTTACAAGCTGAACTGAGTTGCCCCATCACCCCTCCTCCCCAGCTCACATGCTGAAGTCCTAACCTCCAGTAACTCAGATCAGATTGGTGCCCTTGTAAGCAGTGGAAGAGACACCAGGGATGCCACATCCAAAGGAACAAACACACAAGGTCACAGCGAGAATGGTCATGTGCAGGCCAAGGAGAGGCTTTGGCCTCAGGAGAAACCAAACCTGCTGACACCCACCTTGATCTTGGACTTCCAGCCTCCAGAAGAATGGGACAAGACACTTCTGTTGTTGAAATCACCCAGTCCGTGGCATTTTGTTATGGCTAATACTGAGGAAGAACGGGGCTGAGGAATAGAAACAATATGTTTTTGAGAGCTCTGACTGCTTCATTGCTAAAGCCCAACTGTAATTCTTGTGCTTGGCTTCATACCTTCAGATCCTTATAATAATCTCTGTTGCATGTAAGCAAATTCAAATTGTATACCTTCCATTTGCAATTAAAAAATAGATTGGGTGCTGGGCACAGTGGCTCACGCCTGTAATCCCAACACTTTGGGAGGCCAAGGCAGGCAGAGCACTTGACATCAGGAGTTCGAGACTAGCCTGGCCAACATGGAGAAACCTCATCTCTACCAAAAACACAAAAATTAGCTGGGCATGGTAGTGCACGCCTATCATCCTAGCTACTTGGGAGGTTGAGGTGGGAAAATCGCTTGAACCAGGGAGGCAGAAGTTGCAGTGAGCCGAGATCACACCACCGCACTCCAGGCTGGGCAACCGAGTGAGATTCTGCCTCAAAACAAAAACAAAAACATCTACAAAACACATTGGGCTCCTAATCGCTGAAAGTTTACCTCTGAAGATATAAAAACTTTAAAACAATTTTAGAAGGGAACCTAAGACGTTGCATCTCTGCCTTTTCCAAATAATCTCTTGAGTTTTTCCCTCCGAGTATCATGACGACACGATACGGTTGGAGGCAGGAAATCTGCGGTCTCCCTTCTCCACGGTAGGCCTCACCACTCTGGGACTACAGTGGACTCTTGAATAACACAGGTTTGAACTGCATGGGTCCACTTCTACATGGATTTCCTTCCACCTCTGCCACCCTGAGACAGCAAGACCAACTCCTCCTCCTCACCGACTCAATGTGAAGGCAACGAGGATAAAGACTTTTATCACAGTCCACTTCCGCTTAATAGTAAACATATTTTCTCTTCCTTCTGTTTTTTTAATTTATTTATAGACAGGCTCTCTCTCTGTTACCCAGGCTGGAGTGCAGTGGCACAATCTCTGTTCACTGCAGCCGTAACCTCCATGGCTCAAGTGACCTTCCCGCCTCAGCCTCCAAAATGCTGGGATCATAGGCATGAGCCACCACGTCTGGCCCATGATTTTCTTAATAACAATATCCTTGGCTTACTTTATTGTAAAAATAAAATACATAATACATATAACATACAAAACATGTTAACTGACTACTTATGATCTTGCTAAGACTTCCAGTCAACAGCAGGCTGTATTAGTCAAGTTTGTGGGGAGCCAAAACTTGCATGGAGGCCAGGTGCAGTGGCTCACGCCTGTTAAGCCCAGCACTTTAGGAGGCCAAGGCGAGCAGATCACGAGGTCAAAAGATCAAGACCATCCTGGCCAACGTGGTGAAACCGTCTCTACTAACAATACGAAAATTAGCTGGCCATGGTGGTGCGTGCCTGTAGTCCCAGCTACTCGGGAGGCTGAGGCAGGAGAATCACTTGAACCTTGGTGGCTGAGACTGCACTGAGCAGAGATTGCGCTACTGCACTCCAGCCTGCCGACAGAGTGACACTTCGTCTCAAAAAAAAAAAAAAAAAGTGATATGCAGGCTGGGCTCGGTGGCTGATGCCTGTACTCCCAGCACTTTGGGAGGCCGAAGCGGGTAGATCACCTGAGGTCAGGAGTTTGAGACCAGTCTGGCCAACATGGTGAAACGCTATCTCTACTAAAAATACAAAAATTGGCCAGGCGAGCTGGCAGGCACCCATAATCCCAGCTACTTGGGAGGCTGAGGCAGGAGAATCACCTGAACCTGGGAGGTGGAGGTTACAGTGAGCTGAGATCACACCACTGCACTCCACCCTGGGGGAGAGTAAAACTCCATCTCAAAAAAAGAAGTTATATGTGAACCTTTTAATGCATGGGGGGTCAGCATCCCTAACTGCCACATTGTTTGAGGGTCAACTGTATTTCTTTCCTATAACGAGGTTATTATTTCTGCTCTTCATAAAAATCCTGAAACCATCAATTACTGAATCTACTGTACCAAATGGCATTAACCCAACTCTCAGCATGATTCCTTGACTATAAAATGAGTCTTCTTCCAGTCCGAACCTTCTCAGTGCTCCAGGGTTAAGACTATACTGAGCTTCTCAGGGTTTTGCTCTTAGAGGTTCTCCTCTTTTGTGTTTTTATGCCTGACTTCTGTTTGGGTTTTAAGTTTTCTGCTGGTGATCCTTGCTGGGCTCTCCTAGCCACTGTGTACTATCTGCACCCTCTGTCGGGCCGCCTGGTTTTGCACAGCTCAGGTCTGCAGGAGCTGTATGTAAAGGTGGAATGTCTAAGGACCTGTGAGGCTCCCATAGGGAAGTAAGGGGATGACCTGGAGTCAGATCTTGAGGCTGCTGGGAAGCCTACAGCTTATCACTTCCTGAAAAGGAATCAAAGGTTCAAAGGAAGACGTCTGACAGCCAGATGTGTTAACACCTGCTTAACTCTGCTGATCATAGGGGTAAAAAGGAGGCCCAAAAGACTGACAGTTATGAGAATCATAAAAATTTCCAAAATTCAGGGGGCTTGTCCTTTTGAACTGAAGATGCAATGTTGTGAAGAATCTAATTTGGCCCAATTTCTGGTTCCCAAACATATTACACCTGCTAGTGACTTTATTCTTTCTAGATGAAAGGTGAATAAAGGTAAATTACCACTACACAGCTGATTTTCATATTGTCTGCCTTATGTATGATATGAAGTATAAAGGATGAATTTAGAATTATCCTGACTCCCTGTAATAAATAATCTAACACAGGTTGGGCACAGTGGCTCACGCCTGTAATTCTAACACTCTGGGAGACTGAGGTGGTGATTACTTGAGGTCAGCGGTTCGAGACCTGCCTAGCCAACATGGTGAAAACCTGTCTCTACTGGCTAGGCATGGTGGCTCACGCCTGTAATCCCAACACTTTGGGAGGCCAAGGCGGGCAGATCATGAGGTCAAGAGTTCAAGACCAGCCTGGCCAACATGGTGAAACCCTGTCTCTACTTATAATACAAAAATTAGCTGGGCATGGTGGTACCTGCCTGTAATCCTGGCTACTCGGGAGGCTGAGGCAGGAGAATTGCTTGAACCAGGACCCGGGAAGCAGAGGTTGCAGTGAGCCGAGCTCATACCACTGCACTACAGCCTGGGCTACAGAACGAGACTCCATCTCAAAAAAAAAAAAAGGAAAGAAAACCTGCCTCTACTAAAAACACAAAAATCAGGCAGGCATGGTGACAAATGTCTGTAATCCCACTACTTGGGAGGCTGAGGCAGGAGAATCACTTGAAGGCAGGAGAACTGCTTGAAGCCAGGAGATGGAGGTTGCAGTGAGCTGAGATCATGCCACTGCACTCCAGCTTGGGTGACAGAGCAGGTCTCTGTCTCAAAAAAAATAATAAATAAGTAATCTAACATCTAAAAATAATATAAAAATGATAAAACTTGTAAACCCAACAAAAGAACAATGAGTAACAGTACAATGATAAGGGCTGGACAATAAGCTTCCCGTAAGTGAAATTTGTAAAGTTTTTCCTTTAAGAAAACCTTGTTTGTTTTTTTTTTTTCAAATAACTCTCAGCTGAATTTTTGAAATTTTAGCAATGGTGATTACAATAACTCCGTTTAGAGTGTGTAAATCAGCCTTAAAATGAACACCTAGCAAGAGACGACCAAGAGGGGTTCTTGCTGTTCCTTTGTGAGTCACCCGCTTCGCAGAAGCTCTACCCACCCAAATCACAAACGCTGCCCCAGGCTGAACCATGCTGCCCCAGCTCCCATCTTCACCAGTACTCAGCCTGTTCTAAAAACGCGCCTTCTATTGGTCTGTGTAGGCTACTTTTTTTCCATTGGTCCCAAAGGTACATTAATTCCGCCACCTGAGAAAAGTCATGCGGAGATGGAACCCCGAAGGTGAAAACAACACAGATCATCTGAGAATATATTCTAAAGCACAAAGATGACGCTGCGAGATACCAATGTACCCATTCAATAGGTTCCCAAAACCCAAACCAAATCAAACATCACCACGCCAAATCTAAATTACAACACTTTATTGCAGCATCGGCAAAGGTCAGATTTCTGAAGCTGGTGAAGATTGGGCAGCATTTCCATGTGAAATGTTACAACTTTACAAGTTTTGTTTCTTATTTAAATCTACATGCAGAAACTGAAACATGGTAAAAGAAAAAATGCAAAACAGCTAGAAAAAAAGATGTAATCAAGTTGTAGCATACAGATGTGCTCTTCAACTAAATGTACTATGCCTACTGGAAAGCAAACGAAAGACAACTATCCTAAGAAATTAACAGATTGTCAGAAACAGACTAAGAACCCTCATTTCTATTTAGTGGGGGAAAACAAAACGAAACACAACAAAAACAAAAGCAAAATAAAAGCTCAACTTGTTTCCATACTTTGTTTAGAGACAGAGGCTGTAAACCCATGAAGGTCAACAAAATATTCTGATCCACTTCTTGCTGTCCTTCGTTCGTTCTCTGTGACATGCTGACTGGCATGTTTTGTTTTCAATGATACTTACAATGGGCTCAACTAGATCCCTGTTCTTGGGCTGGTATCACGTTTCTAAGCCAACTGAATTAATGCTCTCTGTATACTAAAACAGTCTTCACATTTTTCTTTTACCCTAATAGGCCATTTTATATCACTGACTCTGATGGATAAATGTATTTTTCTCCCTCATCCTTTGTTCCTCTTGATACAAATTCCTAAACAAAAGCCTTCCTGGTGGATGATCTAGTATTTGGATATCTTTCATCATTTTGTTGTCCTGCACGTAAGGTTTTACTAGAAGATTTTCCTGCTTGCTCTATACTTTTCTACTGTAGTCCTGGAGCCCCCAAATGTATCTTCTTCCAACATGGGATGTTCAATTCAGAGACACTGAAATTCAAATCAAGTTTAAAGCTCAAGTTCATTTCCCCCACACCATTACCATCACAACCCGTTTCTTCTCTGGCTCAATCATCTCCTTGATGCTCTCCTTGGTATAACTGCTCAGTAGTCAAGTGAACCATCTCATTTCTTGACTGCCATTCTCAAGAGAAGATGAACCCTCGAGTGATTTCCATTACAAAAGGCCTTTTCTGCCTTGTCTGGAAGCGTCGGCTTGTTCCGGTGTTGGCAGAGGCTGGTGTTTCTGCCTCCTGGCCCCAGCCCGTCCCAGGTTTAGATTCGCAACTCTCTAGACCGACCTGCTGAGATGTATCCACTGCTCTCATTCAATTGCTGGAGGACTCCACTATCCACAACATCAGATACAGGACCTAATGAAATGACACGTGCTGCTGGATCAACGTCTCCTAAAGGAACAAATAGGGTCACGTCAGAGAGCTTACGGCAGGACAAAGTCCAGTAAGACAGTGTCCGCAACACTACCCACCACCATCAAGTGACTTCCCCAGGTTACAGCTGGCCCTGGCATCTGTGGGTTCCATATCCATGGATCAAAATATTCAGGAAAAAACCCCCAAACAATAAAAAAGTAAAGTACAACAATAAAAATGACATAAATATTAAAAACAATATAATATATCAACTATGGGCATAGCATCTACATTTTCTTAGGTATTACAAGTCATCTAGAGATGATTTAACATACACGGGAGGATGTGTACAGATTATATATAAATGCTACACCATTTTGTTTGTTTACCAGGGACTTGGGTATCTGCATTTTGGTGTCTTAGGGGGTCCAGGAAGCAACCCCTATGGATACCGAGAACAAGTGAAGTGCTTGTTTCAGAGCATATGTGCTCTCTACTGAACTACAGCAAAACCAGAGCCATTGGAGCAGTGACTGGAGGAGGGTGGCTCCTGTGTCTCTTCTATGGCTAATTCCTAAGATGCTAAGAATTCATGGTTTGTGTTACGATTCAGTTGTGTAACCCCAAAATTCCCATGTTGACACTGAACTGTGGTACCTCAGAATGTGACTACACTTGGAAACAAGGCTGCTGTAGATATAATTACTTAAGACAAGGCCATCCTGGAGCAGGGTGGGGCCGAACCCACTAGGACTGCATCTCTATAAAAAGGGTAAATGTGCACACAGACACATACGGGGAAAAGGCCATGTGCAGACGAAGGTGGAGACCAGGGTGATATATAACAAGGTATGGAAGCCAAAGACTGCCAGCACCCCCAGCAGTGAGAAGGCGGGCCTGGAGCAGTCCTCCTCCAGCCCTTAGAAGGAACCAGCCCCGCTGACTCCCTGACCTCAGGATTCCTGCTGGCAGCCTCCAGAACTGCGAGACAGCAAACTTCGGTCATTTAAGCCACTAGTGCTGTACTACTTTGTTATGGCAGCCTGAGCAGACTAACAGTTTGTTTTCACAGAGCAAGCTATGTTAGCAAGGAACTTTCAAAGCGTAAGATGCAAATATGGAAAAGGATACTTTCAGCTGGATAAGAGCCATAACTCTTCCGGAAGTGAACTGACGGAAAGAACACAAGTATTCCCTGAGATAATGAAAGAGAAGATTCAAGGATCTCTCCTGAAGTCAAGAAAAAGCAGCACTAACCTAGAATACTTTAAATAAATGCAGTAAATGACAGAAAAAAATGTTCAAAATCGTTGCTAAGTAAGGTATAGTTATACCACTAGTTAATAGCGTAAGGTGTCATTTGACTGGTTTAGAGACAATCATTCTGAGTGACTTATCTATCCGCCCAAAAAGTGTTTATTAATACAATATACACTTTGGATTAAATCCAATTCTACAAGAGACTCTATCTTATAACAAAACGATCACCTATTTAACCTCATATAAAGATATAAAAAAAAAATCTGATGAAAAAATGCAGACTACTGAGATGGGTTTACAAGCAATCAAGACCAGCCTGGGCAACATAGTGAGTCCTCGTCTCTACTAAAAAATAAACAAATTAGCCAGCTGTGGTGGTTATGTACCTATAGACCCAGCTACTGAGAGGCTGAGGCAGGACTGCTTGAGCCCAGGAGGTCGAGGTTGCAGTGACCTGTGATCATGCCACTATACTCCAGCCTGCGTGACAGAGCAAGACATTGTCTCAAAAACAAAACAAAACAAACATTTTAAAATAGATGGGTTTAAAAGTCAGATATATACTCCCATGCCACTAAGTGTGGGCCGCACACCAGCAGCTTTGACATCACTGGAGAACTTGTTAGAAAGTAACCAGAGCTTGCTGTGTTCCTTCGGCAGCACATATACTAAAAACTGTAGCGATACAGAGAAGATCAGCATGGCCCTGTGCAAGGATGACACGCAGGCGGGGTGCAGTGGCTCACGCCTGTAATCCCAGCACTTTGGGAGGCTGACTCGGGCAGATCACTTGAAGTCAGGAGTTTGAGACCAGCCTGGCCAAAATGGTGAGATGTCATCTCTACTAAAAATACAAAAATTAGCTGGCCATGGTGGCACATGCCTGTAATCACAGCTACTTGGGAGGCTGAGGCATAAGAATTGCTTGAACTTGGGAGGCAGAGATTGCAGTGAGCCATGATCCTGCCACTGCACTCCAGCCTGGGTGACAGAACGAGACTCCATCTCAAAAAAACAAACAAAAAGAATGACATGCAAATTCATGAAGCACTCTATAATAATAATTTTTTAAAAATGTAAGAAATGAACTGGAACTTGCTTTTTAATGAGTCGAGAGAGTTAATATGTATTTTAAAGTTTGAGGAGCACTGAAATAACCTATATGAATTTGTAGCATCTAAGCCATATTAGTATTAACACTTGCCAAAGATGTTAAGCTTCACAGTTTTTCAGTACTAGCACAGTAGAAAAAAAACCTTGTTCTGCAATACAGAAAACCCTACATAAGAGTTTTACTTACAGCACTGCTGCTGTTTCAACTCATTGTAAGCAAATGCCTCTAACTGGTTAAAGGGCTGAAATTTTAATTTATGTCCTTATTTCAAGGATCTCATGGTTAGAAAATATACAAATACAAATTAAAATCTGGAAGTCTATTAAAATCCACAAAAATTTATGTCGGGTGCAGAGGCTCATGCCTGTAATACCAACACTTAGGGAGGCCCAGGTAGGCAGATCAACTGAGGTCGAGTTCAAGACCAGCCTGGACAACACGGTGAAACCCTGTCTCTACTAAAAATACAAAAATCAGCTGGGAGTGGTGGTGCACGCCTGTAATCCCAACCACTTGGGAGGCTCACAGGAGAACCGTTTGAACCCGAGAAGCAGAGGCTGCAGTGAGCTGAGATTGCACCACTGCTCTCCAGCCTGGGCAACAGAGCAAGATGCTGTCTCAAAAAAAAAAAAATTTTTTTTAACTATTTTTTTTTTTTGGACAGGGTCTGACTCTGTCGCCCTAGCTGGAGTGCAGTGGCAGTGGTGTGATGTGGACTCACTGCAGCCTCCACCTCCTGGGCTCAAGTGATCCTTCTACCTCAAGCTCCCAAAGTGCTGGGATAACAGGCATGAGCCACTGTGCCTGGACGTAAAATACTTTATAACCAGTTTCCCAATAAATTTCCCTTTATCTACCATATAACATCACTAACATTAATAACTGAATTTTTTTTTTTTTGAGACAGAGTTTTGCTCTTGTTGCCCAGGCTGGAGTGGAATGGTGTAATCTTGGCTCACTGCAACCTCCACCTCCCAGGTTCAAGCGATTCTCCTGCCTCAGCCTCCCAAGTAGTTGGGATTACAGGCATGCACCACCATGCCCAGTTATTTTTTTTTTATTTAGTAGAGATGGGGTTTCAGCATGTTGGTCAGGCTGGTCTCAAACTCCTGACATCAGGTGATCCACATGCCTCAGCCTCCCAAAGTGCTGGGATTACAGGTGTGAACCACTCGCCATGCCCAGCCAATAACTAACTTTTTAAAAAGCATCAGCCAAGTGAAGACTCAACCTGAAACCAGTTTCTCAGACTTTACCTTCCATAATCTAGTAGGAATTTGCCACTTAAGACATCTGATGAACCTGCTGCTGTAGATACACATATTTCAATTAAGTCTGGCTTGAGGTTAAAAATAGAAGAAAATAAAGAGGTCTCAAACCACCAGGAGAGTCCATCTCCACAGGGTTTCTTTCAAATGACTACATTTCTTCACTTAAAATGTAATTTTTTTTTTCTTTTTTTGCTTTGAGACAGAGTCTCGCTCTGTCACCCAGGCTGGGGTGCAATGGCACGACCTTGGCTCACTGCAACCTCCACCTCCCGAGTTCAAGTGATTCTCCTGCCTCAGCCTCCGGAGTAGCTGGGATTATAATAGGTGCCTGCCACCACGCCCAGCTAATTTTTGTATTTTTAGTAGAGACAGGGCTTCACCATGTTGGTCAGCTGGTCTCAAAACTCCCGACCTCAGGTGATCTGCCTGCCTCGGCCTCCCTAAGTGCTGGGATTATAGGCATGAGCCGCCACACCTTGCCTTAAAATGTAAATTTTAAAAATGGCAAAGAACATCTGGTCCTCTAAAGGGTAAAAATCTCATGTTTCCATGTTTGCCTGTGATTCTACCATTTATCACACCTAAACTTTAGGAGCACTGACTATAAAAATTCCATTCATGATACTTTACAGAGTGCCATTCTTAAGACTAATGGACAAGTTAGGTTTTCTTTTTTAAGGTGCTATTTTAAGAAGAGATTTTAAAACAGGTTGAGTGGCTAGCTCAAGAGCTGGGACTCTTATAAAAAAAAAAAAAAAGAAAAACACAGGGAAGAGCTAGGGAGCAGAACTGGAGTAAGAATGTTTATTAAATGACTAAACATGGATTGCCAAAAGTTCCTTTGTCCATTCACCAAATATTTACTGAGCATCTACTAGGTGCCAGGCACCAAGAGCTATAAAGGAGACAGAATGGAAACAACATGAGACTTAGTCTTTGCTCTCATCGCTGGTAATCTCATGGGGGGCAGAGACAAGCTAGGCAGTACTTAAGGAGGACAAGGTCTACAGAAATACCTAACTCATGGCAGCAGACCCGCACTGACCTATGTCAGACTTGAGAACATCAAGGCAGGACCTGAAGGAACAGGAGTTCTCCAAGGGGAACAGCTGGAGACTGTTCCCTCCACCTCCCAGGTTCAAGCAATTCTCCTGCCTCTTCCACACAGAGGAGGCAGAAAGAACACAGAAGTAAAGGTCTGCTAGGCTGGAGCAGGGAAAAAACGGCAGGAGATGAAGCTGGTTTAACCTATGTCCACCTGCACCACAGGGCCTTGCGAACCAAGCTGAGGAGTTTAGACTTTTTATCCTACAAGCCATGAGCAGCCATTGGAGGATTTTAAGCAGAAGGGCTCACACAGACATCAAATTTGTATTTTAGAAAGAACACTGGGTCTGCAGGGAGAGACTGAATTGGAAAGGGTTGAAGGGCTGAGAAAAGACAGAGAGGCTGATGAGGAGGCTGAGGTGCAATAGCAACCCAAGCAAGAGGCGATGGTGGCTTGACCCAGGGTCTTGGCTGTGGGCAGAAAATAAAACAGGCAAGAGTGGCGGCCATTTGGGAGCAGAATGCAGAGGATTTGCTAATGAACTAGATCAGTGAATTGAGGGAGGAGGAGCCATCAATAACACAACTTCCTCTTCTGTTGTGGATAAGGGGGCGGACAGTGCTTCCTCTCCCTGCACTGGAGACCCCAGGGAAGAGGGGCTGCGGCAGCGGCATGGAGGCTTCCATCTCTGAGTCACAGGTGGGTGGACAGTCAGAAATGAAAATGTGAGATCCGGGCTGGAGACCCGGATGGCAGCCAGGCCACTGGGAGGGATGATGCCTCCTCTGAGTGTGCACAAAGAGAAGAGGGCCCAGGCTGAGCCCAAGGAACACAGACATCCCTGGGCAGGGCAAGCACAGAATGGAGGTAGTGTCAGCAGCAGCAGCTGCAGTGGTCAAGGGGTAGGAAAAACCCTGAACGCAGCAGAATCACAGATGCCAAGGAAGGGTACATTGGGAGAAAAGGAGGGCCCACAATGCAAAGTGCAGCTGAGATGAAGCTAACATGGCAAGTGGGGACACCAGCGAAGGCAGAAGTTGCCTAGACCTGGGGACTGAGAAGGGGAGAGGAGTCAATAATGAACCTTCCTTTTCTAGTGTGGCCAGCGGGGTGGGCAGTGCCTCCCACTGCCAGCCGTGAACTAGCAGGGGCAAGTCACCCAAGTGGGAGCGAGAAAGGGCAAGTGTAGCTGATTCTTCCAAGGGGGAATTGGAGGAAGGAAGGAAACTAGAAAGTGAAGGAACTCTGAAAAGTGACTAACCCTTATAGCCAGGTAAGAAAGGCTTCTCTCTATGTTCACATGCACATCAATGACAGCACATATATGCCTACATGTCTCCTGTCTTGTCCTGAACAGACTCTCACCCAAGGTTTTTTAAACAGACAAATGAAGAGGGTGGAATTATCTTTCAAGTACCTGTACTTGGCTTCCCTACTGGACCATAACCTGGTGGGTAAAGATCCTGTCTTGTACTTCGTCTTCCACAGTGCAGTCCTGAATGATTGTACAGTGAGGGGGGCAAATCCTATTGGATACCTCTTATGTCATCCAATTCCAGAGTGAGTCTACAGAAACTTATACTAAGACACTATACTTGCAATACATGAACTGCGAAGGGATTAGGGATGAAAAAAAAAATAACGTGCTATTCGGAGATAGTAGGCTGCAATATGAACAGGTGAAGATGATGGAAAACATCAAGGTATTATGTTGATGCAAAAATAAATGTGGTTTTTGCTATTTTTTTTGAGACAGAGTCTTGCTCTGTCACCAGGCTGGAGTACAGTGGCACAATCTTGGCTCACTGCAACCTCCACCTCCTGGGTTCAAGCAATTCTCCTGCCTCAGCCTCCCGAGTAGCTGGTACTACAGTCGCGCGCCATGCCCAGCTAATTTTTGTATTTTTTAGTAGAAACAGTGTTTCACCATGTTGGCCAGGATGGTCTCAATCTCTTGACCTCGTGATCTGCCCATCTCAGCCTCCCAAAGTGCTGGGATTACAGGCGTGAGCTACCACACCCAGCCTGCTACTATTATTGGCAAAAACAACAATTACTTTTGCACCAACTGAAATACAAATATTCTAATAGTTATGGTCTCTGATGATGAGACAGGAGGGAACAGATGTTATCAAGAACACTGTGGCATATATATAAAGCTACTCTAAGAAAATGTAAAAGCAGGAAATGAACATTTTTCATTGCCTGTTAACATAGCTAGTTTCTACATTTTAGCAGTAATAAAACAGGCTTAATTAAAGGACTGTAATAAAGTTTGGATAATTAAAAATAACCTAATACCTTGTGCCTAATTAGACAGGTTTGCATTCATTTCCAACTTGGATTTTTTTAAAAAAATTATACTCAACAGATGCTAAAGAACAGATCTCCAAACTGTCTTTACAAGCCAATTTTCTTTCTTTCTTTTTCTTTTTTTTATTTTTTGAGACGGAGTCTTGCTTTGTCACACAGGCTGGAGTGCAATGGTGTGATCTCGGCTCATGGCAACCTCTATCTCGCAGGTTCAAGCGATTCTCCTGCCTCAGCTTCCCAAAGTGCTGGGATTACAGGCATGAGCCACCCCGCCTGGCCAACAAGTCAATTTACTACATTACAATTTGATTAGAGTTGTTATCTGAGCAAATAGCTCAAAGACAAATGCCGCCAGAACACACAAATATGTTCCATGAGTAAAAGACACAGGTTCTGATGAATACGTTTTCTCCATGCTACTCTCCTGAATCATGTTCTAATTCTGCCATCCCCAGCACACTCCCCATCTATACCTGCTCCTCTGCTCTCAAAAAATAAACAAACAGGAACAAACTCTACCTGCATGGTTAAAAGTCTAGCAAACAGATTTTTAGTTTTTGTAAACATCAAAATTAATTAACCCTGACCTGAGAAATTCTAACACAAAGCCTATGTCTCTCTCTTGCTCATCTGTAACTTCTCCCTCCTATTAAAACAAAGAAAAAAGAAGACCACTCAGAGAGAATGAAAGCCAACATCTAGCTAAAACCAGTGTCTTTGTAAGAACAACCACATGGGTAAATCACTTGAGCTCAGGAGTTCAAGACCAGCCTGCGCAACATGGCAAGACTCTGTCTCTACAAAAGACAAAAATTAGCCAGGTGTGGTGGTGGATGCCTATAGTCCCAGCTACTCAGGAAGCTGAGATGGAAGGATCACTTGAGCCAAGGAGGGTGAGGCTGTAGTGAGCTGCAATGGTCCCACTGCACTTCAGCCTGGGCAACAACACACCAAGACCCTGTCTCAAAAAATAATAAAAAAAATACACAACAACCATAACTATAGTATAAAGCAGGTTTTTTTCCCCTCAAGTATCTACAATTCAAAGACTTTTCTATTTTGCTAATAATTAGGGCTTTGCCAAAAATTATAATCCAGAAATCTCTAATTTATTCTTACGGACATGATAAGAAACAGCTAAGGAAGGAGTAATGACGGCTGTACCTCCCACCAGTCTTAAAGATTAGATCTGCATTAGGTGCTCCCTTTGGATGTTGGTAGCGAGGTCGCCTCTCACGATTGGTGTTTGCTGGGGCTGGGCGCTGTGCAAGAGACTGCAACATTTCTGTAATTAGGAACAAAAAAGAAAATGCTGTTAACTCTTAGAAACGTATTCCTCCTACAGAGTGAATGAAATGTTGGGGAGATTAAGTTTAATGGTCCTGCCAGGGAGCTGACTAAAGAAAAAATAGCCATTATACATACTAAAATGATAAAGAAATTTTGAAAAAGCATTATCAAGAGATAAGACTGTAATGCCCAATGTTCCCTTTCCTGTGAATCTGGCCACCACACAGCTATCTTATGAGGTGGTAAAACAGCCTAAGAGGCAGTGTAATGCAGTAGCTAAGAGCACAGTGTATGTACAGAGTAAGACTACTGGTTAAAATCACAGCCTATCACTTTCCAGCTGTGGGACTTTAGGTTCAATTTCCCTCAATGTAAAATGCAGATAATCTCAAAGAATAGTTATGAGGATTATACACTTTGCAAAAGTACATGAAACAGTGTCTGGCCAAAGAGTAAGCACTCAGTGTTAGCTATTATTATTAAGAATGTTGGACCAGGCGCGGTGGCTCCCGCCTGTAATCCCAGCACTTTGGGAGGCCAAGGTGGGCAGATCACAAGGTCAGGAGTTCAAGACGAGCCTGGTCAATATGGTGAAACCCCATCTCTACTAAAAATACAAAAATTAGCCGGGTATGGTGGCATATACCTGTAGTTCTAGGTATATGAGGCAGGAGAATTGCTTGAACCTAGGAGAAGGTGGTAGTGAACCAAGATCGTGCCACTGCACTCCAGCTTGGGTAAGAGAGTGAGACTCTGTCTCCAAAAAAAAAAAAAAAAAAAAGAACGTTGGACCTGGGTGTGGTGGCTCACGTCTGTAACCCTACCACTTTGGGATGCAGGGGCAGGAGGACTACTTGAGCCCAGAAGTTCAAAACGAGCCTGGGCAACATAGTGAGATCCCCTTTCCACAAAAAAATTAAAAATTAGCCAGGTATGGTGGCATGTCTGTAATCCTAGCTTGAGCCCAGGAGTTCAAGATGAGCCTGGGCAACACAGCAAGATCCCCTCTCTTAAAAAAAATTAAAAATTAGCCAGATTTGCTTATACCCATTACTGGAAGTAAAAAAAGAAAAAAAAAATTAGCCAGCTATGGTGGCACATGTCTGTAATCCTAGCTACTTGAGGGGCTGAGGCAGAGGCAGGAGGATCACTTGAGCCCAGGAGTTTGAGGCCCTCCATCCAGCCATGCGCGACACAGAGCAAGACTCTCTCTTAAACAAAAACACTGCTGGGTATCAACTGGGAAAGAACATTCTGCAAGTGAGATTAAAAGATTAAAAACCACACATACTGATTTATATACACTCTCCTGCACAAATAGCAGTTTGTTCAGTACAGTGCTAAGTAAGCAACTATGTAAGCCATAACATACAGCTCTAAAATCAGGAATACCAAAACGCTAACTATGAAGTATCCAGGGACTCTACATGTAAGATTCCAATTAACCGAAAAATGTTGTGCATGTATACATAAAACTAGAATCCTAATTTGAGTATTTCCTCAAATCTGAAGGAACACAGGTTTCTCAAGACCAGGACTCCAAATAGACAAAAGGAGAGAAATCCAGTCATGTGCTGTGTGACCATGTTCCAGTCAATGAAGGAACACCTATACAATGGTGGCCCCATCAGTTCATAGAGGCTAGACCATACAGCCTAAGTGTGTAGTAGGCTACACCATCTAGGTTTGTCAAGTACACTCGTGATGCTTGCACAATGATGAAATTACCTAATGACACATTTATTTATTTATTTATTATTATTTTTTAAGATGGGGTTTCACCATGTTGGTCAAGCTGGTCTTGAACTCCTGACCTCAGGTGATCCACCGGCCTCAGCCTCCCAAAGTGCTGGGATTACAGGCTTGAGCCACCACGCCCGGCTTCCTAATGACACATTTCTTAGAATGTATCCCTGTCATTAAGCAACGCATACTGTTTGTTAAATGAATTTGTGCACAATTGGCTGGTAATGTGAAGTAATTAAAAACGGATTATCATCTTGCTTGCAAACACAGCTAGCAGTTTATAATCTAAGTGAATTAGAGCAAAATATGGTGAAAATTATTGCTATTTTACAAGGGAGAGAAAAATAAAGACAGTGGGATATAAAATGAATTTCTCAGCATAAATATGGGAAAATATGACATAAAAAAGTGAGACAAAGTAACAACTTTGATACTTAAAAGGCATCCAAAATTTCCAATTCTCTCACAGATGACTTCATACCTTGATAATCTTCTTGTTCTTGCCGTTCATTGATATCTAGCGTGAGCTTTTTCATTCTCATCCTCTCTTCTTGTTCTGCCTGTTGCTGGTTCCAGTGATTTGCAGCAAGTTGAGAGGACATGGGTACATTAAGGATCTTAAACTAGAGGAAAATAACAAAGGATCACAAAGAGTTTGAGAAAATTGAGAGTAAGAAAAAATCAGACTTCAAATAAAATAACAAGTAGAATTAAACGAGTTAAAAATAAGTAACAGATTTCCTTTACTATAAATCAGTAGACAGTACTACCTAAGAACAGATACCACTATTACTCTAATAGAGTCAAAGCCTATTATCAAGAGGGAAATTAAATAATAACAATAGTCTGTAACTGCTACAAAATAAAATAAAGTTTACAGTGTTGTGTTCAATATAAAACCTAATCCCCAGCTCTGCTTAAAATTAACTAACTCCCTGTAAAACCTGTCTTATCTATTCTCCCAACATTCTCAGCAAAGTTCCCAGGCATCTCAAGACTCCTGCTTTTCTAGCTGACCAGCTGCAAGATCACAGGGCAAGATAACACCCAAAGAATGTACAATGCATTTCTCAAAATGCTATTTCTCAAATGTAACTTACATCACAAGACGTGTTGCAAATTAATTAACTGTTCTTCATTCTGGCTTCTGAAAAATGTATTAGCTGCTACGTCATCCTGAATGCATAAAAAGTAGCCCATTTTCTTTGTCCTTTGCTCAGTTTTCCGATGTGAATCCACTGACCCGGTGCACCTAAATAAAATCCTCCTGTTTCACCCATTGGTCTCTCTGGTCTCCTAATATCTTCAACATTAAGCCTGGGTAAGGGAAAAGCCACCAAGTCCAACCTCCCTAAAACAGATGTTCTGCTTCACTGCACCCTATGTAGAAGCACACATCTAACAACCAGGGACAGCCTTTCAACCTGTAGACCTCCTTGTGTCTGGGTGACCGTCAGAAAGGTGTTTATACAGAACAGATCTAATCATCTTCAGCATTATTCACTGTTCATACTTCTGAAGACAGCTATGATTGGAGCAGAGTGAAGACACTGACCTAGCGAGATCTAGTTCTCGGTTATGGGGGAAAGTGAGTCCTTGTCTAGAAATGCTTTTGTTTTTAGCAGGATGTTCCTGGTTTAAGATTGCTCTTAGTAAACAAACCAAGATAGTATCCATGAACTTATGGGCCATGGCTCCGTGCAAAATGTTAAGGAAGCTATGTCAGTTTACAACCTAAATTCTCTCTGCTGTGTGATAATCTGCATACCTCACTTAACAGACCTCATCAGTTACTGTGAAGCAAAGGCACATCTGATGTGGAATGAAAGATGTAGGGAGCTGTGCCCAAGTTCCAGGCTTCTCTCAGCTTAATCTGTGCCCCTTGAATACTGGCATCTTTGAAATTCTCATTAAATCTGAACATTTCACAAGAACTCTGATTCATCGTGAGTCTGATTTGACAGTCTGATTCGTCACATTATCTCCAATGTCCTCTCTTGGTATTCTCTCTTAGGATGCACTCTAGTTAGTCAATGTTTTTCTTCAAATGTATTACCCAGAACACTAAACACACTAGGACAGATACACTAAGGTGCAAAATACTAAGTGTAGGTGAGAGACTATCTACAAACACAACTAAACTGAATTTCATATTTAAGACAGCAGATAAATATCTCACATATCAAAATTGATATTAAGGTAATCCACTTAACTACCAGCCTGGCAAACCTTACCCATTCCCCCAATGTCCTCAGCTTGAGACTCTGCTCTTAGTGATCTAGTACTGACTCCCTGCAACTATCATCTCCTTTTAAAAAAGCTCAAAACATTTTTTGTGTTTTTGAGATAGAGTCTCGCTTTGTCATTGAGGCTAAAGTGCAGTGGTGCAATCATGGCTCACTGTAGCCACCATCTCCTGTGCTCAAGCAATCTTCCACCTCGACCTCTTATGTAGCTAAAACTACAGGTGTGTGCCACCATGCCAAGCTAATTTTCATTTTTTGTAAGGCCTGGGTCTTTTTTTTTGATACAGAGTCTCGCTCTGTCACCAGGCTGGAGTGCAGTGGCGTGATCTTGGCTTACTGCAACTTCCACCTCCTGGGTTCAAGTGATTCTCCTGCCTCAGCCTCCTGAGTAGCTGGGATTACAGGCACCCACCACCTCACCTCACTAATTTTTCGTATTTTTAGTACAGACAGGGTTTCACGGTGTCAGCCAGACTGGTCTCAATCTCCTGACCTCGTGACCCGCCCACCTCAGCCTCCCACTGTGACCGGCAGGCCTGGGTCTTACTATGTTGTCCTGACTTCAAAACATTTTTTTTAAAGCAACTTTATTGGGATATACCTGACATACAATCAGTTGCACATATTAAAACATAATTTGATAAGTTCTGCTATATGTGCTCACTTGAGAAAACCTCCCCACGGCTGGGCGCAGTGGCTCACACCTGTAATCCCAGCACTTTGGGAGGCCGAGGCAGGTGAATCACCTGAGGTCGGGAGTTCAAGACCAGCCTGGCCAAGATGGTGAAACCTCGTCTCTACTAAAAAAACAGAATTAGCCGGATGTGGTGGCACACGCCTGTAATCCCAGCTACTCAGGACGCTGAGGCAGGAGAAACACTGAACCTAGGAGACGGAGTTGTGGTGAACCGAGATCACACCACTGCACTCCAGCCTGGGTATTAAAAGTTAAAATTAATCTAAAAAAAAAAAAACCAAAAAAAAAAAAAAAAAAAAAAAAGAGAGAGAGAGAGAAAACCTCTCCACGACCAAGACAATGAGCACATCTGTCACCTTCCAACTTTATAAGCAAGGCAACCATCCCCAGGCAACCACCAATCTGCTCTCTGTCACTACTGATTAGTCTGCATTTTCTTTTAAGAAATGAGGTCTTGCATACTAGAGTACAGTGGTGTGACCATAGCTCACTGCAGCATTAGAACTCCAGGCTTCAAGTGATCCTCACACCTCAGCTTCCCAAGTAGCTGTAGTTACAGGCACACACCACCAAGCCTAAATTCTTTTTAACAAATTTTTGGTAGGGGTAGGGTGGTAGGCTACGGTTGGGGGGTGGGGGGCAGTCTCGCTTTGTTGCCCAGGCTGGTTTCAAACTCCTGAACAAGCAATCCTACTGCCTCGGCCCTCCAAAGTACTGAGATTATAGGTGTCAGCCACCATGCCCAGCCTGCATTTTCTTTTTCTTTTATTTTAAAGAGATGCATCTCACTATGTTGCCCGGGCTGGCCTTGAAGTCCTAGTCTCAAGCAATCCTCCTGCCTTAGGCTCCTGGGTAGCTGGGACTATAAGTGAGTGCCACCATGCCTGGCTAGTCTGCATTTTCTAAATGTTCATATCTATTAGATCCTACAACATGCATTTTATTGTCCAGCTTCTGTTTGGCATAATGATTTTCAGAGACATCCATGTTTTGTATGCATCAATACTTTGTTCCTTTTTATTGCAGAATTCTGTTCCCTTGTATGAGTATGCCACATGTTCATTCACTTGTTAGGAACATTTGGACTGTTTCTACTTTTGGGTTATTTCACATACAATTCTACAATCATGCACAAATCTTTGGATGAATGTTTGTCTTAATGTTTTTTTTTTTTTTTTTTTTTTTTTTTTTTAGAAAGAGTTTCAATCTTGTTTCCCAGCCTGGAGGGCAATGGTGTGATCTTGGCTCACCGCAACCTGTGCCTCCTGGGTTCAAGTGATTCTCCTGCCTCAGCCTCCCCAGTAACTGGGATTACAGGCACGCACCAGCATGCCCGGCTAATTTTTATATTTTTTGTAGAGACGGGGTTTCACCATGTTGGTCAGGCTGGCCTTGAACTCCTGACCTCGTGATCCGCCTGCCTCGGCCTCCCAAAGTGCTGGGATTACAGGTGTGAGCCACCATGCCTGGCCTTGTCTTAATCTCTTAAGTGAAAAACGCTAGGAATAAAATAATAAAATAGCTAGAAATATCTGTTTTTTTTTTTTAATCTTCTGACACATATCCTCACTGAAGATGGTGTTTTACTTTTTAAGAAACTGCCAAAGTGGTTATACCATTTATTTTTTTTTTTGATGGAGTTTTTTTTATTCTTGTTGCCCAGGCTGCAGTGCAGTGGCACAACCTCAGCTCATTGCAACCTCTGCCTCCAGGGTTCAAGTGATTCTCCTGTCTCAGCCTTCTGAGTAGCCAGGATTACAGGTGCGGTCCAGTCTTGAACTCCTGACCTCAGGCAATCCAGCTGCCTCAGCCTCCCAAAGTGCGGGGATTATAGGCATGAGCCACGGCGCCCAGCCCCATTTCTTTTCTTTCTTTCTTTCTTTTTTTTTTTTTTTTTTTTTATAAAAATTCTTGCTCTGTCACCCAGGCTGGAGTGCAGTGGCCCGATCTCAGCTCACCACAACCTCTGCTTCCTGGGTTCAAGCGATTCTCTTGCCTCAGCCTCCAAAGTAGCTGGAATTACAGGCGCACACCACCACGCCCAGCTAATTTTTGTATTTTTAGTAGAGACGGTGTTTCACCATGTTGGTCAGGCTGGTCTCAAACTCCTGACCTCATGATCCACCCACCTCGGCCTCCCAAAGTGCCGGGATTACAGGTGTGAGCCACTGTGCCCGGCCCGGCCCAGCCCCATTTCATATTATGATAGCAGTGTATGAGAGTTCCAGTTCTTTCATATCCCAGGCAAAAAATTGGTATGGTCAGTTTTCAATTTTAGCCATTCTAATGAGCATATACTGCTATTTTGTTTGGTTTTTTCATTTTCCTAACAACTAAATCCATCTGTCTTAAAACTCAATCTAGAATTATGCTAAAAGTTGACATAAAATTTATTGGACTATCTAGTTTTCAGCATGCATTTTTTGCTTGCTTTTGAAAAAGGAAATATTGGCCCATCATGAATCTTCTGCTCCATTCAGTAGGACTTTTCTAAGTTTAATGACAACTCATTTACGATTACATATAATTTCAGTCCTAAAGGATATAATTTATGCCTAACGGTCTGATTTAAAGTAGATAATCTCTCTCTTTTATTTGTTACAATTTCTTTCTTTTTCAGGGGAGAGACAGGGTCTCACTGTGTTACCCAGGCTGGACTGCAGTGGTGCCATCTCGGATCACTGCAGCCTCGATCTCCTGGGTTCAAGCAATCCTCCCAAGTAGTTAGGATTACAGGCACGCACCACCATGCCCAAGTAATTCTTGTATTTTTATTAGAGACTGGGTTTCACCATGTTGCCCAGGCTGATCTCAAACTCCTGAGCTCAAATGATCCACCTGCCTTGGCTTCCCAAAGTGTGAAGATTACAGGCGTGAGTCAACTGTGCCTGGTCAGACAATCTCTTTTTATTATTTTATTTTTGTGGGCATGTGATAGGTGTACGTATTTATGGGGTACATAAGGTATTTTGATAAAGGCAGACAATGTGTAATAAGATAATCCCTTTCAACATTACTTAATTTTATCCTTTCGGATAGTTGATAAAAGGTACTGAGAACAAATGTGTTTTTGCTTGTTTGTTTATATGTTTTCCATATCTCTCTGCAAGCACTGGGACTACCCTTCTTTGTTCTTATGCTCTAAAGACAGCCTTTTAAAAAAGCACCTCCTGGGTCCCAGCGAGGTGGCTCACATCTGTAATCCCAGCACTCTGGGGGGCCAAGCTGGGTGGATGACCTGAGGACAGGAGTTCAAGAGCAGCCTGGCCAACACGGTGAAACCTCATCTCTACTGAAAACACAAAAATTAGCTGGGTGTGGTAGTGCATGCTAATTCAGCTACTCGGGAGTCTAAGGCAGGAGAATCGCTTGAGCTTGGGAGGCGGAGGCTGCAGTGAGCCGAGATCACACTACTGCACTCCAGCCTGGGTGACAGTTGAGTGAGATTCTGTCTAAAAAAAAATAAAAAATAAAAATAAAAAATAAAAAGAAATATGAAACATCAATTAGGCTTTGAGAATGACAGCTAAATTTTAAGTCATTTTCTGTTCCAAATGCCAAATAAGATGCCTTATTAGAGATGGCAAGGGTGAAAGGGTAAAGAGACGTGGCAGTCTGAATTTCAGACTCTACCATTTTAATCCTCTTCATCAGTTGGCTGGCTTTCCTCTCATGGCTGTACTAAATGGTCCTAAACACTTATGAATTATGCAAATACAGAGGGATTGGTAGATTACTGTTTTACAAAACAGTCAAGCAAAGAAACCCAATAAAAAATGTAGATAGGCAGGGCATGGTGGCCTCCCGGCACTTTGGGAGGCCAAGGCAGAAGGATCACCTGAGGTCAGGATTTTGAGACCAGAGATCAGCCTGGCCAACACAGTGAAACCCTGACTCTACTAAAAATACAAAAATTAGCTGCACATGGTGGCAGGCGCCTGTAGTCCCAGCTACTCAGAGGCTGAGGTAGGAAAATTACTTGAAACCGGGAGGTAGACATTGCAATGAGCCGAGATTGTGTCACTGTACTCCAGCCTGGGCAACAGAGAAAGACTTCGACTCAATAAAAAAAAAAAAAAAGTAGGTAATTTCTTAATCATCATGAAACTGGAAGTTGCAACTCTAATGGCCATTTTATCCCCTTTTTAGGTTCCTGATGATACAATTTGAAATTTCCTTCATAATCCACTAATAAGCCTAATGCTGATGGTATTAAATCATACTAATGAAACAGTATAGAGCATTGTAAAGAAAATTTCACAATAAATGTGATCAGAAAGGTTAAAAAATACAGAATATATTCTATAGGCAAAAAAAGAATATATTCTTATTCATTTATAAGATTAGCAATTTCTTCTAAAGGGAAACAATTATAAATAAAGGATAAACAAAAACACATTTTATAAACTCAGGCAAGTTTTACAAAACAAAAAGTTCTCGAGTATTATGTGCTTAAAAAGAACATAAAAGAGACAGTAATAAACACAGGAAAATGAAGAGACAAATGTACTGATGCCACCTTTGCCTATTGCCTTTACTGCAGAGCTACTAATGTACTATTAAAAGAGAGATGCTACTTTATAGCAAATTAGATGATAAAAATATTGAAGTCACTCAAACTAAATTTCCTGAACATAATAGTAATGAAAGTGATTTAGCTTATATTTTGCAGCTACTCCACGACTAGCTAAAATTTAAAAAATATATAATCTCAAGTTACTGTGACATAAGTATCGATTACTCTAGTCAAAATATAACAAATCATAACTCATTATGTAAATATTAATTCCAAAAAAGGTTTGCTTGCCAGTATTAAACTATATTATGCATTTATTTAAAATAATAAAAAAGCTTTTTAAAACATTTTATAACATTTCTATTTCATGAAAACTTGTTTCAATTTAAATTCCTTATTCTAGTTCATAAATATTTAAATCTAGAAAGGAATAAATTACCAAAGCATTATCTTTTTCTTTCTCTGCAACTACTCACTTCATTGGTGCAATATATTTTCCCCTAATGACTACAACAGAAAGTTATTTCTGAGTACAAATTTGATGCACAAAGAGATCTTTCACTTAAAAACTAAAGATTCCTATAAGGCAACACATTTCACATTTGTAGAAAAAACTGTTGCACCAGAAGGGCCAACACCCAAAAGCCAAATAAAGAAATAAAAATCAGAACAAAATATACTTTCTTTTTCAGACCACAACATACCACTGATGTTTCCTCAAATAATGTTCCAAAAACCAAACATTTTCCAAAATTCCAAATAAAGTTTAGAAGCGCTGAAAATTTACTTAATAACCAAGTACTCTGAGTTCTCATTTCATGCCTGCTAATATTTTTAAAATTCAATAACAATATATCCTTAAAAATTAAACTAAATGTTACATTTTAAGAAACAAGGACTTCAAATTCATTTACATAAAATTTCATAAGCTACATGGTTTATAATCTACCTACTGTGAACCAAAAATATTTCTTCTAAAACATACAAAGTCTTATTTTGATCCATACACTTTGGAATTCCAGACTGTTGAAGTACTTATTTTCCAAAGCCCATGAATTTTTTTTTTAAGGAGGCTTTGATTAATTTATTTTCAATGCCTACATGTTCTATATGGGCCAGATGGGGTGTAGAGTTGACAAAGGTGAAAATGAATATTCATGTACTTCATGAAAGGGAGGAAGAAAAAAACTGATTATTTGCTGTTGTGCAATCTGACCTTCAAAGAGAAATATTCTGAAACTTTCTTTTAGTTAATAAAATCATGGTCCTAGTGTGTCAATGGAATACCACTATCTAGCAGTTGTGCAGGAACAGGGACCAAGGTATATCTAACTGAAGCTGCCATGTGCTACCCTTCACAATTCAACAGACAGATTTGCAGTGGCTGTGTCCATGTGCACATGCCTTACAACTTGACGGCCTAATTACCTTTGGAAACTTTGCCAAGAAAAGCTGGTGATGGGGGGATGGAGGAGGAAGCTAAGAGCTGTTAAAGAAAAAAGAGAATGAAGGAGATCTAAAACGTGGTAAATGAAATAGAAAAGTCTAGTTCAGAGAACTAAGTAGTCTCTTGAAAAGCAAAAATACCGGGATTTGTGAATCCCGGCAACAGTGGTGAATTAACATTTCCAGGTGCTCTGAGGACAGCAGTCTTAGCAAAGATATCAGTACAACGCCAAATTTTGGAAAAAGCTCTCATTTTCCCACAGATAACCCTGGTTGAAGAAGGGGAGAGGTATGGCCCTCCTGAAAGCACCATGAAGCCTGGTTGGAGCCTGGGCTGGAGGCAAGGCCCACCGATGGCAGTGTCTGAGGAAGATTCAGCATTGCTCTGAACCCATCAAGGTTAACACTCAATAACGAGTCTTTGCAGCCCCACACTCCAGGATTCTCTTTTTTTTTGCGGGGGGGATGGAGTCTCACTCTTTGGCCCAGGCTGGAGTACAGTGGCAGGATCTCAGCTCACTGCAACCTCTGCCTCCCGGGTTCAAGTGATTCTCCTGGCTCAGCCTCCTGAGTAACTGGGATTACAGGCATGTACCACCATGCCCAGCTAATTTTTGTATTTTTAGTGGAGACTGGGTTTCACCATGTTGGTCAGGCTGGTCTCCAACTCCTGACTTCGTGATCCGCCCGCCTCGGCCTCCCAAAATGCTGGGATTACAGGTGTGAGCCACTGCGCCCAGCCACACTCCCCGATTCTAATTGGTATATAGGTGGTATCACTGCAGCAAAAAGTGTTACACTATACAATTTTGATCTCAGTGTAAAGGAGAAGTTGCCTGACAAAAGCAGGGGTAAAATTTAGGCATCATCTGTTTGAGGTTGTTCTAGTGGGGAGAACATCTCAGGTGCAACTTATTGTGGAGTTTTCCTTGATTATCCTAACTAGGAGGCAGCCCCCCTCTCCTTGTGCCTCCCCATCCCTGTCTCTTTCTATCGTCTTAACCTGCTTTATCCTCGTTGGTAGCCATTCCCCCAACGTGATTTGGTGTACTTCTCATATACTCCCAACACCAGAATGAAAGCTCCCAAGAGAGGAGGGACTTTGGGTAACTGCTGCTATGTTCTGCACACAGAAGCGCCTACCTGTGAAACAGGTAAATGATAAATATTTGTTAATGACTGTTTAAATGAATGTGGGAGCTCAGTATTGGATTTGTCTAAGGTAACTGTGGCAGCTACCATACACAACAAAATCTAACACTTTATTAATTCTAAGATGCGCCGTTATTTTACTTATCACTAAAGCAGAAAGAAATGCTGTCAATTATCACAGGATTCCATGGACTCTAAGAAGCAACTTGAGCTCAGAAATGTTAAAATGTAAAAAAAAATTTACAGAACTGACCTAAATACATCTAAAGGAGTATCTGAGAGCCTATATTCTCTTCATACCATGTTTCACTATCTGCAAATATGTGCATTTGTCTCTCTCCCTCTCAGTAGGAGATAAGTTCCACGAGGGCAGGACGTTTTCCTGTTTAGCACTGTAGCCTCAGGACCTGGAATAGAATAGTACCTGGCACATAGTAGATGCTCAGTAAGTATATGACAAATCAACTATGAATCCCTAAAGTAACAGCTTGGTAGAGGGGGAAACGGTTTTGAGAGACCATCTTGTATGAAGGGGAAAGAGCAAACAACAAAAATGGAGAAGGATATGGAGAAGGGTTGGTGTGATTTTCAAGTGATGGCATCTGAGCCTCCTCCTGGGCTGTGTCAGTCACCATCCTCCTTTCCTTCCCTACCTGGTGCTTGCTGGTGGAACCTTTGTGCTAGAAGTCAAGGTACTTATATATTCTTACAAATATATATGATTTAAAACATGTAAGGGGCCGGGTGCAGTGGCTCACGCCTGTAATCCCAACACTTTGGGAGGCTGAGGTGGGGAGATCACCTAAGGCCAGGAGTTTGAGACCAGCCCAGCCAACATGGTGAAATAGCCATCTCTATTAAAAATACAAAACCAGGCTGGGCACAGTGGCTCACGCCTGTAATCCCAGCACTTTGGGAGGCTGAGGTGGGCAGATCATGAGGTCAAGAAATCGAGACCATACTAGCCAACATGGTGAAACATGATTTCTGCTAAAAATACAAAACTTAGCTGGGTGTGGTGGTGAGCACCTGTAGTCCCAGCTACTTGGGAGCCTGAGACAAGAGAATCCTTGAACCCGGGAGGCAGAGGTTGCAGTGAGCCAAGATCTTGCCACTGCACTCCAGCCTGGCGACAAAGCAAGACTCTGTCTCAAAGAAAAACAACAACAACAACAACAAAAATTAGCTGGGTGGTGATGTGTGCCTGTAATCACAGCTACTCCAGAGGCTGAGGTGAGAGAATTGTTTGAGGCAGAGGCTGCAGTGAGCCGAGATCCTGCCACGGCACTCCATCCTGGTCAACAAAGTGAGACTCCATCCCAAAAAACAAAACAAATACCATATAAGGGATAAAATTATTCTACCACTGAATGCTTTAAAACTATCCAATCCTTACCCTCTTGTAGGTCAAAAAGAATTTAGAACCTATAGAGCAAAGCTGCTCCTTAAACTGGGTAACTCACAATCAGCTATAAATATAGGACCAGGGTGGGCAGTTTCTTACCTGCTGTTTATTGCCTTTTCTTGTTAACATGACAAACGGCATTGTGTCTGCAGACTCGGCCTCTCCTTCCCCACCGCCCAGTGGAGGCCCTTTCCTCAGCTGGCTTTTGAGATGCAAAGGAATGGCAACATCAAGTTGGTGTACTTTAACAGATTCACCACTTCGTTGCTAAAAGAAATTAAAAGGAACATAATAAATACTCCGAGAGAGAGAGAGAGAGATATATGGATATACGTCAATATAAATTACAAACTCAATCAATGCTGTATTTCTTAAAACACAACGGTCATAAGAGCCATAACAGTCAACAATCACAACCACCATAATACTCCTTCTGAAACGTGGATAAACCCAAGGAGTATTTCTCCCCTCCACCTAACACCTCTGCCTATGACACGGAAGGAATTGTGGGACTTGGTTGCTGTTGACGGCTCCAGCCTCTCCCAAGCACGCAGTGTTGCGGATTCTACTGAATTCCCCTGTTCCTCAAACACACTACACCCTTCTATTCATCCTCCTAGACCACATCTTCCTTTGTAATCACCAGGCAGGGTGGGCTCGTCACTGCATCCCTTTCTCCTGGGCTCCCCAGCAGGGCGTCACCCACAGCAGGTGCTCATGGAGTGCTGAAGAATGAATGAAATCTATGACCATTTGATTAATTCCTTGGTTGGTAATATAAATTATTTTTAACATTGACACTGAACTTTCCAACCAATTAATTAAATGAACCTTCACTGAAGACTTGCCACGTGTTATAGGCCTGGAGATAGTAATGATAAAAATACTTGGCCTCTACCCTCAAAGAGCTCATACGCTTGTTAAGACAGATATAGCAACAATTACCATGACACCTCATAGGTGTATATCACCTATGGAGGAGACAAAGTGACTACCTGTGCCTGGCTGGGAGTGGTTGTGTGTCTTTCACGAAAGGCTGAAAAGAAATGGCACATTTAAGAATGTGAAAGACTTCATCCGACTTCTTCCAAGCAGATGGTAAAAGAGCAGTTTGGGTGATGCGGAGGGAATCGAGGCAGGGGAAGAACAGGTGCAAAAGCAAGGACATGAACCGGCAGGGTGCACTTAGGGAACTGAAAACACAGGACTGATTAATGAGCAGCAAAGAGCAAAGAGCTGAATGTTCCTCAAAGCTAGGGAGGGAATGCTGAAAGGCCCTAAAAGTCTTGGAAACTGCTCTCCCACCATTTAAACAGTCTTCAGATACAGGCCCTACAGATTCAAGAGGCTTGCAAATCAAGCAAAATTGTGTTTTATTGTTTGTTTTATAAGCTCCAATTTATCAGAATCTGCTTGAAGTCTTCCCAGGTTCATAAGATTTATAAAGACTTTTTACTTAAAATTCAAAAGGAGCATGATAGACAAATATTGATTTCTCTTCCTGATTATAAAATTAACATATTCACTTCATAAAATACTTAAGTACAAAAACGTATTAGTAAGTATGTCCACACTACTCCTCCAGAGGGTTCCCTCTGCCCCAACCCCAAGATGCAACAACTATGAATAACGGGAGTATGATCTTCCGGATTTTTTCTTGCATATACTAACATACAGGTATAAACACAAGCAACCACTATGCACATTGTTGTATATTCAACATACATATTTCTTCTTCTGTTTAATCTTATTTCTTGGACAACTCTGAGTATATACAGTACTAATTACATTGATATGCCCTTATTTTTTAATTGATTCTCTATTGACAATCAAGACTCTTTTTTTTTTTAATGCTCCTTCCCACACACAAAAGGACTTTCTTTCCTATCACAAACAATGTGACATCTTTATATATTTAGCTTTATAAAGAGAATTACTAACTAGGGGTAAATTTTTAGATCAACTGGCAAGCCCATTTGATGGGTTTACTGAATTTCCCTCTAAAAAAGCTGGACCGATTGACATTTACAAATCCCTTTGCTGAAACAAAACCACACCGGGTATTATCACTTTGTAAATCTCAATATCTGATGGTCTGATAAATGAAAAGGTTCATCTTAATTTGCATACTATTTTATTACTCATGAGCTTGGGCATGATTCTGCCATTACCTTTCACACAATTAAAAAAAAAAACTAGGTCATTCATAGTTTCTCATTGGTCTGCTATAGAAGTATTAGCCCTTTGTGTAGACTATAAATATTTTCTTCCTGGCCTGTCATTTCTTCAAGTTTCTTATAGCATCCTGTGCTAGAAGGCAACACAGTAAAATGGTTGAGAACAGACTCCACCAATTCCTAGCCACGTGACTGTAAGCCAGTTTCTTGTCTTTCCAAGCCTCTGTTTCTTTAACTATAGCAAAAGAATGCTAACAGTATCTGACAGCACTGTGCAGAGAATGGATGTAAAGAGCTTTATGCAGGGCATAACAGCCTTCAAAATTATTGAAGTGTTTGATAGATTTGCAAATAATTCTGGTGTGGAAATAAAACAGAAAGTCTGCTTTATTTTTGTTTATTGCCTGTGTTCCCTTAACTGACTTGCAATGCTACCTTCATCATATTATTAAACCGTCATGTTTTGGGTCTATTTTGGATTCCCTTCCGTTTCATTCATCTATTTCTGTATCAAACTATTACTGTCAGTTTAAAATGTTTTCGTATCTTGTAGAACATTTCACTCATTTCCCAGAAATCTGTTAGCTATTTTGCTTATTCTTACAGATGTTTTCAGAAATAATTTTAAATTCATTCTGCATTGATCTCCCTGCTCTTCTCTTTCCCCTGCAAAAACAAAACAAAACATCTTCCTGGTGTGATAGGATTACACTAAGTTTAAGGGCTAGATTTATGAAGAATATCTCTAGGATACTGCATCTTCCTATGACAATTTCATCAAAACAAAGAGACTGTACAGTTGTTCAGTATTTTGATAATGCTTAAAAACTAGGGCCCAATATAGGATTAAATTTTTCTCCAGCACAAGAAGCACATCTGCAAAAATGTGAATCCAAACCTCCCTCCTCCCTGATTACATCTTCCCATCCTTCCAGCTTGCTTCTTCAAGAACTGTCAATAAGCAAAAATTATTGGACCATATCAAAATCTTAAGTTCCTTTGACTTCACCAGCTTTTCTACCTTATTTCTAAATGTTAGGATTCTTCAGGTCTCAATCCTGACCCTGCTTCTCTTCTCTCTCCACACTTTACACCAGGGATGACTCATTTGTTGCCACACTTTAAATATACTCTACCAATCACATTTATGTTTTCACTCCACATATCCCTCTAATCTCCATTTTGACATTTCCATTTTGACATCTCACAGGCTTCTCAAACATAACATGGCCAAAGGGGAACTTTTGCTCATTGGTCCCTTGTTTCCTGTCCCAGAGATTAGCCAGTGGCCCAATCCGGAAAACCAACTATTATCTTTGACCCCTCGCCCCCTACACACCCATATCCAATCCAGCACCAGATAAGCCAGGTCGTTCTATCACCTAAATAGCTCAAATCCAGAGTTCTCTCCATGTGCCTTGCCATAAGCTATACAGCTGAGCATCATCTCTCACCTGAGTCACCACAACAGCCTTCTGCCCAGGCTCCCTGCTTTTAGTCTTGCCCTGGTGGTTACCCCTGCCTTCCCACAAAGGATCATGCCCTGCCCTCTATTAGTGCTAGCCTTCTTTTAGTTTTTCAAATACAGGTTCTTTTCTCCCTCAAGACCTTTGACAGATTGTTCCCATTTTCCCTTCAATTTTCTCCTGGATGGATGACTCCACTTGACTTGTCCTGTTTGAAATTCATGGTCTCAAGAGACATCTTCCCCATTATCCTATCTAGGAAGGCCCTTCCCTTACTCTCCAACAAAGCATTCTGCTCTTAGCATTAACACAATTTGAAATGATGTATTTGTTTAGCTGTTAAATATCTACCTTCCATCAGAACAGGAACCACGTCAGTTGTATTTACCACTTTATACGCTGGGCACATAGTAGGTACCCAATAAACATATCGAGTGGCACAGTAAATGGCTATTGAGTCATATAAGATGGGAAGTTTCTCAAAGTAGAAAACTAGTCTCTCCTCCCAGGGATTATAATGATTATGTATTATTTGATTGCTTGGGCTCCTAAATGACATAAATTTAAGATTTATTTCATAAATTAGGAGCTTTCTGGATATATGAAGACATATTATTTTACTATGTAGAGCAAGAAGTAGATCTCCTAAGACACCTGTAACACTAATTTGTACTTGATCATACCTTTGGCTGTAGCAGCATCAAGGAAAGTAAAATCCAATATTTCAACTCTAAAGGACTGCTCCATGAGCATATAAAGACTCCATAATATCTTCTACCTTTAAAAAAAAAAAACCCTGTCTTTTAACTCTATGACCTTCTCTAGCTACCTCCCCATTTCTCTTCCCTTTCTAGCAAAACTCCTCAGGACTTATCTATATCCAGTATCCTCACTCCCTCCCTTCCCATTTTCCACCAAACCCACCCCAATGGGGCCTGTGTCCTGCCATTCGAACAAACCCACTCTTCAGGTCACCAAAGGGTTAACAACAAGTGCATATAGAGTTGAAGTAAACAGTCTAAGATTTTGCCTCTAACTCTAAAAATAGTTACTTCAAATTACTGTGGCATTTAAAAAACTGCTAGATGGCATTTTTTACAAAATCCAGTTTATTAATGCTATAAATATATTAAACAACTAGTATTTCTTTAAACATTAAATAACGAATATTTTTCCATTAACATAGAAGCTATTCAACTAATAGATGTAAAAATTTACTAAATTAAATGACCCCCAAATGTCTATCTTCTGCACAGTTTGGCATCCAAACAAACTGCAAGAAAGAAGTCTTAGAAATGACTTAATAGGCTGGGTGTGGCAGCTCACACCTGTAATCCCAGTACTTTGAGAGGCCAAGACAGGTGGATCACCTGAAGTTAGGAGTTCGAGACCAGCCTGGCCAACATGGTGAAACCCTGTCTCTAATAAAAACACCAAAATTAGCCTGGGGTGGTGGCATGCACCTGTAATCCCAGCTACTTGGGAGGCTGAGGCACAAGAATCCCTTGAACCTGGGAGGTAGAGGTTGCAGTGAGCCAAGATCACGTGACTGCACTCCAGTCTGGGCAACAGAGTGAGAGTCTGTCAAGGAAGGAAGGGCAACTGGGAGGTGAGGGGAGGGGAGGGGAAGGAGGGAGAAAGGAAGGAAGGAAGGGGCAAATATTGGCAGAATGAAATTATTCTGTTCCATCCTCCCTAATGTTGCTGACTGTGTAAAAATAAAATAAAAACAAAACAAAAAAAACGGAATTATTCTGTTCCAAATTTTGTGTGTGTTGCATTTTTTCTGACTCTACCTCATGCAAATCAGGATGTGGGATGCGAGAAGGACAAGCAGCTGCAAGCTGTCTACACACAATCTAGCAAAAGCTGCTGAAGAGACAGATACACTTAGATAGGAGAGGCCTTCAAAGGAACCAGAATGTAATGGGCTGCAATGTTTTGTATTGAGAAGTCTTTGGAACAAACGATATTTAATACCTGCAGATTTTCTAGCATCATTTTATCCAGAGCTTGAATGAAGTCCTCATCTTCTACACAAGGTACATGCTTAAGTCCACCGCCTTTAATCATTACCTCCTTATTAAAACAGAACAATAAAATCAGACCAGAAATTTTAATTGTAATGTTTTCTAGGGCAAAGCCTTTTAGTATTGATAACTTGTTCAACATAACTCAAGGAGTAAAGTGAGCAAAATATCTAACATTATTCAATGTTAAAAGAACTTAAAGAAAATGGTTAGGAAAAAAAATTGAAAATGAATTGCTAAAGAAATATTTTTCATGATCAAAAGAAACCAAAACCTAAAGTTTTTGGTTTCTTTTGATTACTAAAATTAATTAAAGTACTTTGTTTCTTTTGATTATTACTAAAATTCAAATACTATAAAAATGTTGCATAATTTTAAAAAGTAAATTTTTCATCCATACGTACGGTATTCTCTTCATCAGTTTCATTTTCCTTATTGGAATCTGTAAGGTAATCTGTATTCTCTTCCTCCTCCTCTTCTCCCTCATCATCATCATTATCAGAACCCTCCTGAAATTACAGAACATGAGAAGCTTAAAGCATTTTACACGCCTTAAAAAGATTTCAAAACTTCTGTATAATTGTTAATTGTTTATTATTCTCAAGTTTTAGCTCTTTATGTAGTCTACTTTCAATAGGAGGGCAAAGTCAGCTGGCAACATTTCAAGATAAATCAGTCGCTGAAAACCCATCTCACTACCTTCAGCTGATCTAACAATATAGCGATCGGCTGTAGAAGCTCTTCCTTGAATTCCACAAAGAACAAGTTTCCTGAGCCTTTTGTGTTCTCCTCCTCCTGAAACTAATCTAGAGAGGCTGAATGTCTCACAGTTCTTTAATTCCCATCTAATGGCAATGGAAACCAACAAAACTTCAAATGGAACAGCATTACCAGCTGAAAGCAATGATACAGCATTACCTTTATAAAGCACTTCAGATTGGAAGGTGTTTCATACACTTCATTTTGTTTCCTCTACCCAATTCAGAGGATGGAAAGCCAAGCTTTATTGTTCCCATTTTATACAGGAAAAACTGAGGCTCAGAAAAGTGAAGTTACTTGCTCAAGGGCACACTGCTATTAAGCCGAAGAGCTGGCCGTTCAGCTCCCCCTAACTGGTGGTTCTCAAGGACTACTTCAACCCATCCTCACAGTCAGTCCCTCCTTCCATCCACTTTCATCAGCTGAAACTTCTTGTCAAACAGATGGGGTAGAGCCCTGACAGATTTTTCAAAGGGCATAAGACACAGAGTGTAGCTTCGTTTACCCGTCACCCCCAGGTGGTTCCTTAAGAGTTTAAAAAAAAAAAAAAAAAAAGACTAAACCCAGTTGCTTCTCACTGTGCCAAGATGACCAAATAATTCCTTAAACAAATGACTTAAATGTCTTATCTTCAATACATTATCTTTAGCGTTATGTAGCAATTAATTCCAAAACCCCAAAAGTGTATAGACAGCTGAAGATTTTGAGTTCCTAAAATGAAAACACTTCAAAAATGTATACCAATGGTGGGATGCCATGGCTCACACCTGTAATCCCAATACATTGGGAGGCTGAGGTGGGGGGACCACTTGACAGGAGTTCAAGACCAGCCTGTGCAACATGGAGAAACCCCGTTCCTACTAAAAATACAAAAATTGGCCAAGTGTGGTGGCAGCTACCTGTAATTCCAGCTACTCAGGAGGCTGAGGCAGGAGAATCACTGGAACCCAGGAGGCAGAGGTTGCAGTGAGCTGAGGTCGCACCACTGCACTCCAGCCTGGGTGACAGAGTTAGACTCCATCTTCCCAAAAAAAGAAAAATGCTGGCTGGGCGAGGTGGCTGACACCTGTAATCCCAATACTTTGGGAGGTTGAGGATCACAAGGTTAGGACTTCAAGACCGGCCTGGCCAAGATGGTGAAACGCTGTCTCTAATAAAAATACAAAAAACCAAGCATGGTGTGGTAGGCGCCTGTAATCCCAGCTACTCAGGAGGCTGAGGCAGGAGAATCGCTTGAACCATGGGACAGAAGTTGCAGTGAGCGAGATCACGCCACCGCACTCCAGCCTGGGCAACAGAGTGAGACTCCATCTCAAAAAAAAAAGATAAAAGTGTACATCAATATATTACCTACCCCCAAGCATTGATGTTTTTTGAGGTAATTTTATAATTCAAAATTAAATTTGCAATAGAGGAGCTCTTAAATTTGCTCTTGAAAAAATGAACCCTTTGTTAACATTTAAAAGACATTTTCCATTCAAAAATCTAGGCTAAAATACATTAACTTTTCCCCCCGTCCATCCTTGATGTTTCATATTATTCAGGGATTGTAGCAGGCATTAATTTTTCAAATTAAAATTTTTAAGAAGAATTTCATTTGTCCTAATCCCAGTGTACACTAATATAATAATGGGTGGAATTAAGAAGTGCTCATCAATGGACCACAAAACCTAAGCAGGCTAGGGAAAGCAAGAGGAACAGCGTAGCAAAAGGCAAGCTGCCTTAGTTCAGACACTGGCTCTGCCACCACCTACTCTATGATCTTGGGCAAATTATTCAACTTATCTGTGCCTTCGTTTCTCACCTACTGCAAGGGTAGTAACCATGAATAATAAATGCTCAGTAAATAACTAATTTATTGCTATTATAAGAATGAGTCTTGTACTTTCTGTTGATAAATTACATAATGCTAGAGAAAACTGGAGTTATCACAGACGAACATTTAATTTAAACAGTTATCTTTAATTTACAGAGCTGATATTTAAGAGAAAATGTTCTGGTTGTTAGATGCTAAGAATAACTTCAAAAAGTTAAATAGAACTTTAAATAGCTGAGGACCAAGATAAAAATAGAACACAGCATTTGTTTTTAAGAGCTGAATTCTAACCCTTCTGTCTCGAAGTAAGTAACTGTGGAATATCCATTGCTCTTATTACTTCATAATCAATGCACTTTCTTTCTTTAATAAATTTCTCCTCCTATGTCTGTAGGGTGATCATGGGGAACTGGTCGTGGAGTGAAAGGGGAAGTGAACTATTCCAACCTTATTTCTCACAAAGTTAACCACGGTCCCATCTCCCTTCTCCCAGATACAACATATGGATCCTCCCTCTGCACACTTTGTTTGCATTTTTAAGTAGCAAACACACATGTATTGTGTGCAATATGTATTCTCCAACTGGAAAAGTAAGTAATGGTTACAAATGATATAACTACAAAAATGATAAAATTCATGTTTAAAAAGGAGAAAATGCACTTAGAGGAGGAAACATATAACTCTTCAAATGAGAAATTAATAAGAAAATGAGCGCTCCTTAATGTCATATTTACCAAGGATGCTGGATTAGATACTGCTTGTGTAATTAGTGCAGCAGCAAAATCCAAGACAACCATAAGATTAGTTTGAAAATATGAAATGGAAATACTTTCTCATTTCCCTTTGTTGTTATAAAATACTTCATAAGCCAACTTAAATTCTATTACTGAATGTTTCTGTTACAACCTCATTTTGAAAACAAAGCAATATAATGTCCATCTAGTATACTGAAGACAATTAAGGAAATATATTCCAGTTCTGTATTTTTACCAACTTATTTATATCTAAAGAAGTTCTAAGGTTGTAAAGAAAAAGTGGTAGCAAATAACATAAATAATGGTGCATTTCCACTGCCTACAAATACCAGCCAATTAGGAAAACCGTACATTATTGCCTATACTGTCTTTTCACAACCAATCCTTTTTCACTAACAGCAAAGCCATTTGTTATGCAGTAAAGCGATTCCAAATATCCAGTAAGTTACAAAGTTTGAGGGTTAAAGGAAACACAGCCTTAACAGATTCCTACATCTTACTGTAGAAAACTTTAATCACCTTAAATTATGAGTCCTTTCTCTTTAATTCCAACAAAGCTTTTTAAAAAATCCAGTTTGCAAATCTATCTTATGAATGCCATAAACAATTAACATTCCTTTAAATATTAAACCCACATTCTCAAAATATTTACATTCCATTTACTCAAATAAGTAAAAACTTTAAAACTGAAATTAAATTTCCCCAAAACACTTAAGTATTGATTACAAATTTAAATTTTCAATATTTAATTAAAATAATACTTTCAGTGAAAAATTGCTCATTTCATAACTTACATTTTATTTTCATCAGTATTCTATTCGTATCTTTACTCATTCTAACTTTTGAAACTCTCTTGTTTTGTTTCTTCTATACCCCTAACCCATTCCCCAATCTACCTCCAGATTATGAAGTAAATCCCAGATATCCTTTAATTTTGATCACTTTTTTTTTTTCAATGTAAAGAAGCAGGGTCTCACTAGGTTGCCCAGGCCGGACATAAATTCCTGGGCTTAAGCAATCCTCCCGCCTCAGCCTCCTGAGTAGCTGGGACTACAGATGTACACATTTTCATGGAACTTTTAGACATAAATGAGTTTGGAAAAAAAAACCTGAAGAATCAGAGGCCAAATGTGGTGGCTCATGTCTGTAATCCCAGTATTTTGGAAGGCCGAGGCGGGAGGATCACTTGAGGCCAGGAGTTCGAGACCAGCTTGGCCAACATAGTGAAACCCCATCTCCACTAAAAATACAAAAATTAGCTGGGCGTAGTGGCACACACCTAAAATCCTAGCTACTTGGGAAGCTGAGGCACAAGAATTGCTTAAACCTGGGAGATAGAGAGTGCAGTGAGTTGAGATTGTGCCACTGTACTGCAGCCTGGGCGACAGAGTGAAAACTCTCAAACAACAACAAAACCTAAAGAATTAAAACTGCTAGTTTTAATCATACAGAAATGACATTTTGCTAAGGCAGAAACAGTAAAAGAGCAATTTCACATGGTTTCGCTTAATAGAATCAGAGATGCAAAAAGGGCATATCAATTACTGTGGTATGTGTTGAATTTCAGATTTCATATAACCAAGAGATCTGGGAAAAATAAAGCAAAGCTCAATAATATCTAGCCAGTAATTTTGTTTTGAAGAGTGTAAAACCCACTAACTAAAAAGTCCATATTCAACAGTGAGATGAAGATACACAAGAAGTAGGGTGCAATGGCTCACACCTGTAATCCCAGTACTTTGAAAGGCTAAGAGAGGAGGACTGCTGGAGCCCAGGAGTTTGAGACCAGCCTAGGCAATATGGCAAGATCCCCATTTCTACAAAAAAAAAAAATGATAATAATAATTAGCTTGGCGCAGTAGCATGTTCATGTGGTCTCAGCCACTCATGAGGCTGAGGTGGGAGGATCGCCTGAGCCCAAGAGACTGAGGTTGCAGTGAGCTATGATCACACCACCGCGCTCTCATCTTGGCCACAGAGAGAAACCCTGTGTCCAAAAAAATAAAATACATGGAGATTAAACAATTATTTTCTTTAAATTGCTTATTAAATAAAAATGCTATAATCAGCATTTTATTACTTTCTTTAAAAACTTTTAATTAAACAATGGATTTTATAACAGAAACATACTACTAGTTACATTTACTATCATACAACTAAGGAGGAGGCCAGGTGCAGTGGCTCACGCCTGTAATCCCAGTACTTTGGGAGGCTGATCACCTGAAGTCAGGGGTTCGAGACCAGCCTGGCCAACATGGTGAAACCCTGTCTCTACTAAAAATACAAACATCAGCCAGGCATGGTGGTGGGCACCTGTAACCTCAGCTACTCAGGAGGCTGAGGAAGGAGAATCACTTGAACCCAGAAGGCAGAGGTTGCAGTGAGCCAAGATCACGCCACTGCATTCTAAACTGGGCAACAGAGCAAGACTCTGTCTCAAAAAAAAAAAAAAAAAGAAAAAGAAAGAAGGAAAAAAAATTAAAAGAAACAACGAAGGGGCTGGGCACGGTGGCTCACGCTAGTAATCCCAGCACTTTGGGAGGCCGAGGCAGGCAGATCACAAGGTCAAGAGATTGAGATCAGCCTGGCCAACGTGGTGAAACCCCGTCTCTACTAAAAACACAAAAATTAGCTGGGTGTGGTGGCGGGCACCTGTAATCCCAGCTACTTGGGAGGCTGAGGCAGGAGAATCACTTGAACGTAGGAGGCAGAGATTGCATTGAGCTGAGATCACGCCACTGCACTCCAGCGTGGGTGACAGAGCAAGACTCCGTCTCAAAAAAAAAAAAAAGAAACAACTAAGGAGGAGGTCTTATGTATTAAAAAAATTTGGGCTCATATAGTCAAAATACTCTTACACAAATGTACTCTATGTTGCTATAAATAAGAGTCATCACCTCTTCTTCTGGCTCATTTACTTCACTTTCATTTCCAGATTGTTCTTCCGTTTCAGCCCCTCCTTCTTCTTCTTCTTCATCTTCTTCAAGATTTTCTCCTTCTGTCATAGAATCTTTTGCATCTTTGTCATTTACTAGGCCTTGAAATGAGGGGGTGGAAATGGAAAAATACATTAAAAATAGATATAGGCTAGTTTTCTCTACTATACTAGTTCATGTAAAAGTATATATTAAGAATTCAACAGCCATTTTCTCAGAACAAAAGTAAAAGAATTAAAAACTACTGTGAGAAACATTTTAAAAACTAAATGTGTAGACCTACATTTCAACTAAAAAAAGCAAGATTACACTGGATAATCTTGTATATCTCAGTCTTGGAAAAAGGTAGAAAACAGTAGCAGCTAAGGTACAGTCTCAGCCATATGTAAGAGACAGCCTTGGCCACACTTGTTAGCAACTGATATTTAAAGAGTCTCCAAAAACTCAAAGACATAAAAAAAAACCATGCTGCTTTAATGGAAAAATCATATTAAGCTATAAAACTGAATTTATGCAAATTAAGAGGAGGGAAGGGGGCAAAAAGCCATAGCAGCTTTGTCACCATACAGCCTAATTTTCTTCTTCAGTAACAGCATTCTCCTCCTAGGCCTAAGGGAACTCCCTGGCCTGAACTTGTTTTCACCTCCTGTGTCCATTCCACATTTCACTGCCTAGTCAATTCTCTTCCTACTGGAACTCGAGTCTACCCTCTCTCCTTTTGAGACACACACAATGTGGCCTCATCTGATCCCACTGATTCACTACCCACTACTCTCTCCTGAGCCCTCCCCTGCAGTTGGCTCAGACTTCTGTCACAGAGCACACTGCTTTGAGATCTTGCTTGTTCACTATCCTTCTTAATAGAGAATACCCTTCAATATGCACTTTCAAATCCCATCCACTCTTCACGTTCAGTTTCAGTTTTACTTCCTGCATATACTGTCAATGAGTACTTTATTACTTTTTCTCCTATTTGCTCCTAAAGCATGTGGAGAACTTGTAGCACCCTACATTTGATGACATACCATGTTTTTATTTTTTTCTGATGATCTCATAAATATTACATCAGATTATAAGACCGTTGAGGACAAATAACTTGTCTTACATGTTCAAAACTTAAGAGAGGCCATATATTAATAAATACACAGTAGGTGTTAAATAACTGTTCACTCACACAATCTTAGAGGATTTAAGCAGGAAGAAACTTTAGTGATGATGTGATTTATCCCTCTCATTTCATGAATGCTGGTTTGACCTCTTCCAAACCAGAATTAAATAATATTGCCTATTACCATTTTAGTTTTATTCTTAAATTAAAATAAAAATCTGAGCCAGTAATCTTATCTACCCTGAGAAAATCAGAAGTACACTAAAAATAAAAATGTTATTTACAGTAGTATATAAAACTAGAATCAACCTAAGAGTGAAACAGCTGTATTAAGTAAATTATGGCCCACTGATATAAATGAATACTGCCAATTAAAAAACAAAAATAAGGCTTTAAAAGAATATGTATAATATCAAGAAAAAATTTGATAATGTATTAAGTAGAACCAATCAGTTATAAAATCACAAACATAAAATTTAAAAAGAGTAGAAAAATATGTATCAAAATATTAACAAATGATTATCTTCCTGTATGGAATACTGGTATGGTTTTCTTGGTATTTTTTAAAATTACTGTCATAAACTTTTAAAAATACTATTAAAAATTATTTTTAAAATATAAGAAAATGGTTTTAGTGTTTTCCAATTAACTATTATGGTAACATTAGGATACTATAAAACTAACACGAGACAATGAATTTGCAGGTGTTTGAAAACAAAAAACTACCAAAGGCACAATACTGTATTATCTTCTGGTTTATCAGTAAGAAATTGATTTAATATAGATTTTTCTGCATACATCTTCTTCCTGATATTTAGGCTCTAAAACCAGGAAGCAAATGGAGACTTGGAAGTGTAACAATTGCAGCTGCTACCATCTTTAGAGGTTCATTCATAAACAGCGATCTATTTTTCCCTCCATATTCTAAACAAGGACAGAGTCCTCACAAGAAGCCTGCAGTCCTTTAGCCTTTTGATCTACAAAAGACAAAGCATAACTGTTCTCATTTCTGCCACCAAACTAGGTTTCACACTAATATTTACTCACGTCCACTATACAGAGAGTACCATTCATGAAGGTTTTTGGGAAATAAGGCTAAGACTTAACCATTTTCCAAGGATCCAAAGTAAGCGAAGTTAAGTTCATAAATACTCTGCTTGATATGAGATCATGTATTCAATTAGAAATTTGAAAAGGAAAAGCAGGTAGGTAACTTGGAAAAAGTTACCTACACATTTGGAAAAAGGTTCAAAGAACAAAAAGAATCACACATGCCATTATGGGTTAAGTAGTAGGAAAAGTTAATACTTGCACAATCAGTAGTAGCACCTATAAAACCTTTACCATGAAAAGTGGTTCTTCAGATATGTGATGTAGTGAATTTGTATAATTAGTGTAACTGGTGAAGGTAAAGATCCCCTAATAGACATAAATGTACCAAGTTACAGTGGAAAATCAAATACTAGCTTAATAGTCTGAAAATGTGTCACTTTATTTTTATTTATTTATTGTTTTTTAAGACAGAGTTTTGCTCTTGTTGCCTAGGCTGTAGTGCAACGGCATGATCCTGACTCACTGCAGCCTCCATCTCCTGGATTCAAGAGATTCTCCTGCCTCAGCCTCCTGAGTAGCTGGGATTATAGGGATGCGCCACCATGCCTGACTAATTTTCGTATTTTTAGTAGAGATGGAGTTTTGCCACATTGGCCAGGCTGGTCTCAAACTCCTGACCTCAGGTGATATGCCCGCCTTGGTCTCCCAAAGTGCTGGGATTACAGTCAGGAGCCACTGCACCTAGCTAAAACGTGTCACTTTAAAATGACTACAATAAAACATGTAAGAATTATCAGCATGTAAACCAGATAGGTATGGCTGGCTGTACCTTGTACTGGTTATTTCTAATGACATGTAGGTTCCTGCAGCCCTAGTGGAAGCTGTTCGAGAGTTAACTCTTCTCTCCAAAACAACCTCAGGATACTAAAGTATATAGAGAACCTCTAATTATCTCTAGATTTTCTCTAGTCCTTAGAAATAGAAGCAACTCTGCCAGTAAGCTCTGAAATCCTGTAGGGTAGTTCCAAACTTCTGACAGGTACTCCCTTCTACAGTTTCTTTACTTGCACTTTTTAGGAAATAACGCCAGTTGAAAATATATACTCCAAAAATAAATGCTTTAATCAAAAATAGATCTTCTATTAGCAACCAAAAATTCTAAAATTAAGAGAGGTAGACAGGATTGTGTTTGTTTGTTTTTTACATCACTATCACTTGCTTCAAATCCTGTGTTAACTGTTTTCCTCCAGTTTGAAATTACTTAGTGAAATCAAGTACACCACACAGGTATTACCTAACACTATTACACAACACTCAACACTGAAAATAGAAAAGATACAATGTAAACTCTGGTAACATTATAAAGCAAATTCCAGAAACATCTGCCAAATATCACCTTCATTTTCTGTCTGTAATCAATTGCTTACCTAGTTTTATTAAGAATTCTCGTTCCAAGTCTTGTACCTGCCTGATGGATTCTTCCAGAGAATTACAGAGTTTGATCTTTGGTCTTAGCAGTTCTAGTGTATCACTGATCATGTAATCTATATCAATAGGAAATGGATGGTCTTTTGTCCAAACCTCCAAACTTTTCTTCCACCAAACATAACGCTGATAACAAATGAAAAATAAATTTAGCTATAAGAAACAACAAAATATGTAAAAATAAACTATATTGTGCTGTTACCTAGTTATAACTACGCTAAAAGGTTGTACAAGATACCTACCATTCCTATTAATGGTCAACAGCCATGATCCTATTCTGATCATTTCCCTCTATCTATACAAGTTTTGAGCTATTTGGTGAATTTATTAAGTATCTTCTTCTTATAACTGTTGCAGTTTTTTTCAAGGCAAGGAAAAATTATAAATAAAATACCAAATAAATTTGCAGGTACTCCAAAACAAGGTAGAAACCCCACACCAATATCCTATATTTAATTTTACAAATATAACCAAATTCAAGGCCATCGTTGTGATACATTTTCACTACTTTCTCTGTGCTACCTGCTTTGATTTTTGAAGAGTTACAATAGCTGAAGATATGGTTTTTGAGATATATAAAAATCACTGATCATCAACAAGCATTTATTGAACATCTACTGTGTATATGGCACTGTGCAGATACTTTCCCTCTCTACTGTAAGCCTGGTTCCCACATTCTATTTTATACTTCTTCTAATTCCTAAATTTACATAAACTGAAAGCACAACCCACAAATGTACTAGTATACGAACAGGTATTCCTCTGGGGGTTTTACTCTTCCTCTCCAGTTTGTTCCAGGTCTTTGCTACTCAAAATGTGGACCACATCTGGGAGCTTGTTGGAAATGTAGACTCTGAGGCCTCCCCCTAGACCAAATGAATCAGAATCTGCATCTTCACAATGTCCTCAGGGGATATGTATGCACAGGAAACTTTAGAAGCACTGCTCCAAGTGATCCTTTCTTTCTGGCCTTACAGTACTGAACTGTATACTCCATGTTGTGGGTGGAACACAGAGACGGCATCTCCCAGGCCTCACTCACGTCTGACTCCAATTTCTAGGTATTGCTCTGCTAAGCCTTTCTGTCTGTTAATCAATTTGGAAAGTATTTTTGTCTTTTTTGCTCCTGAATATTTCTGAGTGTTTCTTTGCTTTCAGCCTAAGATGTCAGAGTGAATCCAAATAAGGATTCTCTTCTGAAAGAGATTCTACTTTGGGTGCTGGTATAGCTGCCATATTGTAACAAAACTCTGGCTTTTAATACAGTATCCAACTTAAGACGGTCCTTACATACAACAGGACTCCAACCCTCAAATCTGCAAGTCCCTTTCCCCACTTTCTGCTCATCAATTCAGAAAGTAAAGGAGTAGTAAGTTTCCCTCTATTGCAAAAGAATAGTAGTAGAAGAAAGTTAACAGACTACAATTCCCTGAGAATATTAATCTTGACTTAACACATGCCACCATGTGGATGTATTTTTGATCCCTCAAGTTGTAACATTAAACTTATTTTCCTCATTAATGGGTAAATGAAAATACTAACAATTGTGATTTTAGAGAATCGAATGGTACTATCAGCACTTAGTAAAATTTAAAGCAACTGATAGTGAGTTGTTCACCCTACTCGGCACTTAGAAAACTGTATTTTATGGGAAATAGTAATTGGGCTCCAACTAATCAACCTACAAGTTAACTTCTGAAACATTAACTTTATAGAGGTTGTAGTACTGTCTCTGTATTTGTATATGAATTTAATTTATACTGTACTTGGTCTAAATCACGTTTATAAAATTAACCAAAATTAAGATTTGGAAAGCACAATCCAAGAATTTATGAATAATGAACAAATACTTCTTTCTGTATTAAAAATAACACATTTTCCTCAAAAGTGATAGGTGTTTTCCTTTAAAAAAAAATTAGGCTGGGCACAGTGGCTCATGCCTGTATCCCAGCACTCGAGGAGGCTGAGGTGGGCAGATCACCTCAGGTCAGGAGTTCAAGAACAGCTTCACCAACATGGTAAAACCCCCTCTCTACCAAAAATACAAAAATTAGCCGAGTGTGGTGGTATACACCTGCAATCCCAGGTACTCCAGAGACTGAGGCAGGAGAATTGCTTGAACCTGAGAGGTGGAGGTTGCAGTGAGCCAAGACTGCCACTGCACTCCAGCCTGGGTGACAGAGCAAGACTCAGTCTCAAAACAAACAAAAAAATTAAATCTTTCAGAAACAAGAATTTCGACTGGGAGCAGTGGCCCACACCTGTAATTGCAATACTCTGGAAAGTTGAGGCAAGAGGTTTATTTGAGGCTAGGAGTTCAAGACCAACTTGGCCAATATAGCAAGACCCCATCGTTATTTAAAAAAAAATAAAGAAACAAGAATTTGAGATGTAAAACAGAATACAGATGAGTGAAAACATTAACAAATATATTAAAAATCACAAGTAATTTAATGAATAAATTACTGTATTAAATATCAGTCCATAAATTACTGAACCAAATTCAAACTGTACCAAAATAATTCCCCAAATTAATGAGCAATCATTATCAATCATAAAAGTAACATGCATTGAGAACGTTTATATATTTCCTCACAGAAGAAAAAAAAAAAGAAAAACAAAAAGAATGTTTATATAGTAGAATCCAACATATATCTTTAAATTTCCAAAAGCATTCTTCTATGAAGAATATAAACTAATTATGAACATATATATGGTATATGAATACCATAATGTTTCTTCTCTAATAGTATTTTTTTAAACACATGCAATGAATTAAATGTCAAACTAAGTATTTCGGCTTATATACCTGAAAATATACAAGGAAACAATCAAGTTTTCGTTTACTGGAACCTCTGTCAAAGTATTGGCCACACGTGTCCAGAATAGTGCATACGAGTCTAATTCTGAAAAGATGCTCAGGTGGGTCCAGGGAACTTGGAGAGCCATCAGGATTAACACCAAATGAAGTAAAAGAATACAGAGTTCTAAAAATAACAGCTGATTCCACCATTCGGTAATTGTAAAGTTCTCCTAAGAACTTGGCGCTGCTGATACGCCTCTGATTAAATTTAGGTTGATTAACCTAAAAAAGACGACAAAAACACAAATTTTCATTAAACAGGAGTAATATATACGAAAACAGGTTAAACTTGCCCCTGTAACTTGAAAATATCAATTACTGAAAGAACACTGAATAGAGAAACAACAGATCTTTTCTAATCAAGTGGTCAATTCTAGGAAATGGCAGTCCTTAAAATGTTTTCATAAAATGTTTTCATAAAAAGAACATGTTAGATGTTAAATTTAGCTATCATTACATGAATTGTTTCTAAAATAATTAAAATGTAATTCTTATTTTTGCTGCAATCAGTGAATTAAGAAAACAATAAATCTGGGTTCTACAGTAAATGGAAAGCGTTAGGCTGGGTACAGTGGCTCAAACTGCAGTCCCAACACTTTGGGAGGCCAAGGTGGGTGATTACCTGCGGTCAGGAGTTTGAGACCAGCCTGGCCAACATGGCAAAACCCCTTCTCTACTAAAAATAGAAAAAAAATAGCTAGGTGTCGTGGCACACATCTGTAATCCCAGCTACTTGGGAAGCTGAGACAGGAGAATTGCTTGAACCCAGGAGGCAGAGGTTGCAATGAGTGGAGACTGTGCCACTGCACTCCAGCCTGGGTCACAGAGCAAGACTCTGTTTCAAAAAAAAAAGAAAAAAAGAGGAAAGGCTGGGTGTGGTGGCTCACATCTGTAATCCCACTAATCCCAGGCTGAAGAAGGCAGATCATGAGGTCAAGGAGTTCGAGACCAGCCTGGCCAACATGGTGAAACCCCATCCCTACTAAAATTACAAAAATTAGCTGGGCATGGTGGTGGGTGCCTGTAATCCCAGCTACTCGGGAGGCTGTGGCAGGAGAATCGCTTGAAACTGGAAGGCAGAGGTTGCAATGAGTCAAGATGGTGCCACTGCACTCCATACCAGCCTGGGTTACAAGAGCGAAACTCCATCTCAAAAAAAAAAAAGAAAAGAAAAGAGGAAAGTATTTACAGAAAATTCTTATAAAATGACTATCAGCTTTTTCTAATAAATTTGCAAATTCTTACAACTTGAGGCTCAATAGTAACCTGGAAATAATAAATTCTCCACAAATTCCAATTTTGTGACATTAAAAAGTCTTGGTTACCTCCATTCCTAATCGAATATCTTCTAAAACTCCATCCACAACATGGATCCCAACATCCTCTTGGTAGAGCACTAGTCCTGCTAAGAGGTTGGCTACACAATGGATACTATTATATTTCACATTCCAGATGTTTATCATACAACAGATAACATAGTCCTTTACTTCTTGGTCCTGCCAGGGCAACTTTCGCATCTGTCTCAAAACCTAAATGAAGAGAATTTTGTTTCAACTATTAAGATAACTACACAGTAGTCTGATCAAATAATACAGAAATTTTTACGATGCTTGTACAGTCAGAGAACTTTTGAAATAGAAAATACATTAGAAATCCTCTATCAGCCTCTTCAGAAATAGAAAAAATGAGATTTTCTAATTATGATAAAATATATTATCATCTTTCCCAAATCCTTCCATAGTGCCCTCAAATTTTCTAGCATTTTCAGGTCTTCAATCTACGTAACTATACTCAGGTCATTGAAAGAAATATCCAATCAGGAGTTTGGAATAGGTTTTTTTTACCCCCAGACACAGTCTTACTCTGTCACCTAGTCTGGAGTGCAGTAGCGCAATCTCAGCTCACTGCAACCCCCTCTTCCATGGCTCAAACAATCCTCCCACCTCAGTCTCCCACGAAGATGGGACTATAGGCATGCAATAGCATGCCTAGCGAATTTTTGTATTTTCTGTAGAGGCAAGATCTCCCTATGTCGCCCAGGCTGGTCTCAAAACCCTGACCTCAAGTGATCTTGTGCCTTGGCCTCCCAAAGTGCTGGGATTACAAGCATGAGCCACCATACCCAGCCTGGAGCAGGTCTTTAAAACCAGAAACGGGCCAGGCTCACAGGCGCAGTGGCTCACACCTGTAATCCCAGGACTTTGGGAGGCCAAGGTGGCAGATCATCTGAGGTCTGGAGTTTGTGACCAGCCTGGCCAGCATGGCAAAACCCCATCTCTACCAAAAATAGAAAAATTAGCCAATCATGGTGGCAGATGCCTCTAATCCCACCTATTAGGGAGGCTGAGGCAGGAGAATTGCTTGAACCCAGGAGGCAGAGGCTGCAGTGAGCTGAGACTGCGCCACTGCACTCCAGCCTGGGTGACAGAGCGAGACTCCGTCTCAAACCAAAACCGAATGTTCATGAAAAAATAACATGTTCTCTTTTATGCATAATTTGACATAATCTCACTTTATTTCTTTCTTTATTTATATATATATTTTTAGACAGGGTCTTGGTCTGTCACCCAGGCTGTGGTGCAGTGGTGTGATCTCAGCTCACTACTCCACCTCCAGGGTTCAAGTAATTCTCATGCCTCAGCCTCCCAAATAGCTGGGATTACAGGCATGCACCAACACACTCAACTAATTTTTGTATCTTTGGTAGAGATGGGGGTTTCACCATGTTGGGCAGGCTAGTCTTGAATTCCTGGCATCAAGTGATCTGCCCACCCTGGCCTCCCAAAGTGTTGGGATTACAGGCATGAGCCACCGTGCCAGCAATAATCTCACTTTAAAAAAAAAAAAACACCAATTTCGAACAAATAAATAAACCCAAAGTCAATTGGCAAAAACATCCCTTAAGGGATTCCTTAAGGGATCTTTCCGCTGAAGCTGGTATGAGAAGTTGTTTACCCGTTCTACACTTTTCAAACTTTTAACCAATTCCAAAACGTTTTTTTAAATTTATTTTTTTGAGACGGAGTTTCGCTCTTGTTGCCCAAGCTGGAGTGCAATGAGGCAATCTCTGCCCTCTGCAACCTCCACCTCCACAGTTCAAGCGATTCTCCTGCCTCAGCCTCCTGAGTAGTCGGGATTACAGGCATGCACCACCATACCCGGCTAATTTTGTATTTTTTTTTTTTTTTAGCAGAGATGAGGTTTCTCCATGTTGGTCAGGCTGGACTCAAACTCCTGACTTCAGGTGACCCACCCACCTCATCCTCCCAAAGTGCTGGGATACAGGCATGAGCCATTGCGCCTGGCCCAAAACTATTTTAAACAACTACTGCCTCTGACTAAGAAAGCTGGTTTCAATTTTCAAACCTGCAACATTGTTCCTATTACCTTCCATCTTAAAAAGAAAAAAATTCTACACTGTATTATATGTCAAATTATAAAGTTCACCAAGAAATGTTTTGCTCAACATATCTTACTTAAAAGCGAAGTTTCTAAGATGGTAACTACAATTATTAAGAAAATAAATCCGTGATTCTTCATCTTCACTGGAAATTAACCACTGTTGAGAATCTAAAGAAAGCACCCAGACCCTGTTTCCAGAAAAATACAAATAGCCATAAACAATCAAAATTATGAGATTTCAGAGGGATCATGGGCCTCTTATAAAGTCTACTAAAGGTTAGGATCCCCTGTACTGATGCAAAATATTTAAGTACAAATTCATTATGGAATACTAGAGAGAAAGCAATAGTTTCAAACAGATACATAAAATCAAAATTTACTAGAATTACTATTTCAATTAGAACAAAAAGTTATCATAAAAGGAAAACAAAGCTGAGTGTGGTGGCTCACGCCTGTAATTCTAGCACTTTGGGAGGCCGAGACAGGCGGATCACGAGGTCAGGAGATCAAGACCATCTGGCTAACACGGTGAAACCCCGTCTCTACTAAAAATACAAAAAATTAGCCAGACGGACATGGTGGTGTGCACCTGTAATCCCAGCTACTCGGGAGGCTGACGCAGGAGAATCGCTTGAACCCGGAAGGCGGAGGTTGCAGTGAGCCAAGATTACACCAGTGTACTCTCAGCCTGGGCGACAGAGTGAGACTCTGTGTTAAAAAAAGGAAAACAGGACGGGCGCGGTGGCTCATGCCTGTAATCCTGGCACTTTGGGAGGCCGAGGTGGGTGGATCACCTGAGGTCAGGAGTTCAAGACCAGCCTGGCCATCATGGTGAAACCCCATCTTTAAAAAGAAAAAAAAAAAAAATTTTTTTTCAAGTAAATTAATTTTTGTAAATAAAAATTTAAAAGAAAAAAAAAAAAGGAAAACAAAACCTATGTCCCAAATATTGTGTCTCACCATAAGAATTCCTTCTCAGGATGACTTCTACAGAATTGACTGTAAAAGAACTTGAGCTCTACCCCGCCTTCTCCTAGACTCTCCATAAGCTTAGCATTACCACAAATCCCACATTAACTATTATTGCATGATTTCATAAGATTTACCTTCTCGGTGGTAACCTTAGAGAGATCCTTGTACAAAAGTTTCCGGACATATTCCTGGAGAGGAGGACGTTTCTTTTTCACAGTTTTTTCAGCTGGAGGCGGGTTGCAGTAGTAATATGCGTTCTCTACCATTGTGACGTACCTCGCATCAAGATGCATTGCTTGTTTCTTTCTCATCATTTGCTCCTGAAATAAAAAGTCCAAATTAATCAAAACCTTTCCTTCTAAGATTCCTTTACACCTAACTAAACTTCTACTCTCCGTGATTTACTATTTCAAAGTAATGAGTTAGAAAGGCAAAGAAAGGGCCGGGCACTGTGGCTCACGCCTATAATCCCAGCACTTTGGGAGACTGAGACGGCAGGATCACTTGAGCCCAGGAGTTCAAGACCAGCTTGGCCAACACAGTGAAACGCCATCTCTAAAAAATATACCAAATTAGCCAGGTGTGATGGCACACACTTGTAGTCCCAGCTACTCGGGAGGTTGAGGTGGGTGGACAGCTTGAGCCCAGGAGGTCGAGGCTGCAATAAGCCGTGATTGCCTCTGCACTCCAGCCTGGGCAAGAGCAAGACCCTGTCTCTTTAAAAAAAAAAAAAGAGAGAGAGAAAGAAAGAAAAAAACACACAGGAAGGTGTGGGTGGTGAGACAAAAACAATTGCTGGGCACATCGAAGAGCATGTAAGCACACTAATCGTTATACTACTTATCATGTTTAGGACATACTAGTCCATGACTACTTAGCCTTTGGCTTCATCCAATAAAATACTCAAGAGAACTTTGCTACAAAGGTAACTTCTTTCATATCTTTGCCAAAAAACATGAACTTTAAAGAAACCAAGGCTCGAATATAAAAGTGAATGACATTAAGGACTAAACATATAAATAAAAGGCTGACTCTGGCTGTTCCAAGTACAACTAAGAATTCATTCTCAAGGATTCAATGTTGTATCAGACACCTGACATGTCTGTACAAAAAACTACAAGTTCCCATGGTCCTAGGATGTGTCTAGGGTTGCTCAGTATCAGCTCAGAGGAGGTAACTAACAAATACAGATCTAGTCACTCACCATCTACTTCAGAATTTCTCAGCCTCAGCACTACTGACATTTTGAATCGGATAATTTGTTGTGGGGGACTATTCTGTGCATTGTGGGATGTTTTGCAGCCACTCTGGCCTCTACCCACTAGATGCCAGTTGAGAACCAATGACAAGTTGAAGATCTGCAAACAGCACTCCTAATTATTAAAACAGCATCGTACCAAGCATTAAGATTACTGAATAATTAAGTCATTTAAAAAAACATCTGCTGGATGCAGTGGCTCAAGCCTATAATCCTAGCAACTCAGGAAGCGAGGTGAGAGCGTCTCTTGAGACCAGGAGTTTGAGACCAGCCTGGGCACCAAAGTGAGACCCCATCTCTACATTAAAATAAAGTAAAATTAAATTTAAAAAATAGCGGGGCACAGTAGTAGGTACCTGTAGTCCCAGCTACTTGGGAGGCTGAGGCAAGAGGATTGAGTGAGCCCAGAAGTTTGAAGCTACAGTAAACTATGATCATGTCACTGCACTCCAGCCTGGGTGATATAGTGAGACCCTATCTCTAAAATAAAAAATAACAGAATAAAAGGAAAATAAAGTAAAAAATTAGCCAGGCATGGTGGTGTCCACTGTCATCCCAGCTACTCAGGAAACTGAGGTGAGAGGACTGCTTGAGGATTGCCTGAACCCAGGAGTTCAAGGCTGCAGTGAGCTATAATCATGCCACTGCACTCCAGCCTGGAAGACAACCTTAAGACCTTATCTCTTAAAACAAAAACAAAAAACAAAAAAGAAAGAATGTAAAGTAGCCAGTGGCTGATGCCTGTAATCCCAACACTTTGGGAGGCCAAGACAAGAGGATCGCTTGAGGCCAGGAGTTCGAGAACAGTACTGGCAACACAGTGAGACCCTGTCTCTACAAAATAAAAAAAAATAGCGGGCATGGTGGTGTGCACCCATAATCCCATTTACTCGGGAGCTGAGGTGGAAGAAACACTTGAGCCCAGGAGCTGGAGGCTGCAGTAGGCTATAATCACACCACTGCAGTCCAGCATGGGCAACAGCAGGAGACCCTGTCTCAAAAAAATTTTAAAAATAAATTACTTGGTACTTATTAGTGTTATGCACTATGGCAGGTTCAGGAAACTCATCATTGAACAGGACAGACGTAATTCCTACTTTCAAGAAGCTTAATAGTCTGGTGTCAGAAGACAGAATAAAGTCAACAAATAAATCAACTACTATTCTTTTCAATAATAACTGCAACTGTAGTATGAACAGTAAGTATGAGATGCTAAACAAGAGGGAACCCACTTTAGTTCAGGTGGGTTAGGGAAGGCTTTTCTCAGAATGTGACATTTAAACTAGGATCTGAAGGATGACAAAGACTGAAGAACCACAGGAAGAGCACACATGCAGAGGCCCGAGGAGAAAGAAAGCCAGATGTGGACAGAACAGGCCAGTGTGTTCCCAGCAGGGAGCAGCAGAAAAGGAACAGGAGGGAGGGGCCAGGTAATAGAGAGCGCTGTGCACCAAGGTGAGAAAGCTGGGTTTAAGCGTGCAGAGGGAAATTACTGACAAGCCCAAGCAGTGTTGTGGACTGGGGTGCTGGGTGGTGGTGGATTTCAAGTTCTGTGTGTACGGGAGCTTTTTTTTCACTATCACATATGTAGCACCTAAAACAGTGCCTAACAGATGCAATTCATATTTACCAATGCCAGAGTAAATGAATGAATTTTTAAAAACACATTCACCCTTTCCTATGGACTACTTTTCAATCCGTGTAAATCATCATATACTAGGAGAAAGCTTTGCTATTTATAAGTTCAACTGTGGGTATACCAAGTTTCATAACTGTTTCTCTTGTCTCCTAGAATTTCTACAGTACACTGACTGTAGTTAAGCTCCTATACTGACACATCTCTGTACTGTAACCAGTGAATGCCTGTTAAATATTCAGTCTTCCAAACAGACAAGAAAACATTTCCATGTTTAAGAGAACTAGAGATTTAATGACCACACCCTCTAAGTTCTACAGCTCTCCAGGGATGGCAACTCATATGTATGGGATGTTCCAGTTTAGGTAGAAATGTTTGTATTCATATGACAGAAAAAGATAACCAGCACTGGTCAGTATTTTTAACCTCTGGAGCACAGGTAAATCAAGAACCTCTAGCTCTTACCAGGATCCTCAAGCCCTTACCAAAAGTACACTGGTCCTCAGGTGAGATTCTGGAGATCTGAAAAGAAACCGCCCACACGTCTCTAGCAGGGTGCATGCCATTTCAATATGGTGATGAGAGAAGTCTGACAGAAGCATCTGCAACAGGAAGAATGATGACAACTACAAAGGCAACCCTTCAATCATAGTAGAGGAAGAAATTATCATACATCTAATGTGCGTAACAATTTTTAAAACGTCAATGTAAAAAACAGAAGTGAGTCTACTCAGGTTCACTGCTGGACATCTTATGTGTTCTGCCATTAATTTTTATTGAAGAACTTCAATATATTTAATGTCTTTCACAGAAAGATATATGGAAATGAATGTCAAAGCTCTTTCTGTTTATTATTAGATGTTATGTATTTAAACACATGCCACGTACACAGCAGACATTTTCACAATGCCTTTTGTTTTGGACTATATATTTATTTCCCAAAATTCTCACTACAAAAGTATTACTTGCTCATTATATGAATTATAAACACAATATATTACTAGAACATTTTAGTATTTATCCTCTTAATCATTTATGCCTATTTTCTAAACTAATATAGATTGAGACATTTAATAACTTGGTTTATATTGTATCATTTAATAACTTGGTTTTCTTGGCTTACTAGGAGAATTTTTGCACGTCCTTTTTTGTCCTTCTATGGATGATTTACAAAGTACATAGTACTATATAATATGAACTAGATTAAAACTTACTTGATTCTTATTTATCATCCAAATTGTCTCCCATTTTTTGCTACAGGTTAAGTATCCCTTATCTGAAATGCCTGGGATCAGAAACGTTTTGGATTTCAAATTTTTTCAGATTTTGGAATATAGTATTTGCATATATATGAGACAGCCTAAGGATGGGACCCAAATCTAAACACAAAATTGATTTATGTCTCATATAACCTTATAAACGTGGCTTGAAGGTAATTTTATATAATACTTTATATCTTTTACATGAAATAAAGTTTTGACTGTGATTTGTCACCTGAGGTCAGGTGTGGTATTTACCACGTGTCATTGTATCAGTACTCAAAAAGTTTTTAATTTTGGAGCATTTCACATTAGGAATGCTCAACGTGTATTATAAAAACGGTGGGACACACATCATTGTAGAGAAATCTGTGCACATATTTGTGATTATTTCCTTAAAATGAATTCCTAGGAAGGAAATTTGTTTAAAAAAATGAATATTCTTCCTTCGTATTTTTAAGAATTCATACAAAGAAATACACTAGGCCGGGCGTGGTGGCTCACACCTGTAATCCAAGCACTTTGGAGGCCAAGGTGGGCGGATCACCTGAGGTCGGGAGTTCAAGACCAGCCTGACCAACAAGGTGAAACCCCATCTTTAAAAAAAAAGAAAAGAAAAAAAGAAATACACTAATACAA
>CAUYLG010045123.1:0-16988 GCA_963573385.1 Cacajao melanocephalus | reverse complement strand
GTCATATGTGGTGGCACACAGCTGTAGTCCCAGCTACTCAGAAGGCTGAGCCAGGAGGATCATTTGAACTCAGGAGGCAGAGGCTGCAGTGTGCTGAGATCACGCCACTGCAATTCAGCCTGGGCAACCGAGTGAGACTGTCTCAAAAAAATACAAAAAAAGTCATGGACTACCATGGGGCAGAAATCGTGAGCCTCCATTTGCTGTCATTAGGAAAAGAAGAATTTCTTTTTCTCAGCCCCAACCTATATTCACGTGGCCTGAAATGTGCTTCTTCTCTTCACAAGCTGGTGATGGTTGGAACTGCTGGGATTGTCCATTGAAGGAACACTTGCTTGGGTATTTTTGAACAAATTATTGGAATGATCTGCTGACTTTTTGTGGAGAATACTTGGAAAATCAAATTGATCAATCTGAAGATTGTTGGAGACCGTTCCCTTGCTCCTGGAACATGACTGAAACCAGTGGTACATTTGAACAAGGCGGTCTAGAGGCCTTTCATAATCTAATCCCCTTATGTGCTACCAACACTGTACAACAGCATGTAAAGCAGGCATTGGGAGTGGAAGGGGAAACCAAGCTTTATGTAGTGAAAATGAGGCGCTGCTGAACAAAAGAGAGCTGGGTTTACCGAACCCTTGAAAACATTGAGCGCTGTTGGCCTAAAACATCTCCACAGAAACGCTTCCAAATACATCAGTAATGTCTAAGTGACTTCAGTTGTGAGGATTGATGTATTTTTCGTTGAAATACCTTTCCAAACTCTAGACTTACATATTCTGTGAATACTTAGTTTTTACCTGAGTTGCAGCAAATGTTCTGAAAGCTTAATGCAAATAAATCTCTCTTTAGACGTCACAGCAAAAAAAGAAAGAATGAATGAATGAATGAATGAAAAGAAATAAAAAGAAAAAAAGAGGAACACGAGTCATAGGGCCTTAGGGCTCACACTAATGACCGCATGGTAATTCATTCAGCTCTTCACAGACCCTGTCTCCAAATGCAGCCACATTCTAAGGGAGCAGGACATAGGGCTTCAACAAGTGAATTTGAGGGAACACAGTCAAACCCATAACAAGGTTGCAATTCATTACATATACCCACAGCACCTAATACATAACACATATACACACATCTATACCCAAATCGGGGTGTGTGTTGCAAACCGCCCTTCCCCGGTGCATGTCCCTGAGCAAGCTCCCCCACCCCCGTTCCTCATATCTCCACTAGAGGGCAGTAAGTGCGAGCGAAAGAGGGCCCAGGCCTTGGCAAGGCGGCCACGCTAAGCCACATTCTTGGTCACTGCATAACATGAGCTGGAGGTTCTGAATTGTCTCTTGTTCCAGGCCATGCTAATGAGACTGAAGGTCCCTGCAGATCCTGCATTATTAATATGGGATGGGGCCCTTCTCTTGTCCTCAGTGAGGGAAGAGAACCCGGGCTCCCCAGCGTCCCCTTCTGTGAGGCTGTGGTCAGCACACACATCCTGCAGAACAGGCACCATGTAGGATCGAGGTACAGGAGAGGCGGGACAGATTCTACAAAGATTTTACTGATTCCCCACAAAAAGACAGGGGAAGGGGCACCTCTGTTTCCTTTTTCCCACCCCCTCCTCCTGTCCCAAATCTCTGGGGCCTCTGGCCTCCATTCCCCTCTCTAGCTGAGGGCTTTGAGGTTCTGGCTCTCTTTGGATGATTGCTCTGTGTAATGCTGGGAGCACGCTGACCAGTCACATGACAGTCGGGCAGTTAGGAGACGCTGGAGATTCCCCAGCCCCTGCTCTGATGCTCCTCCCTACAGAATGCATCTAGTCTTCCCCTCACCACCCTCCCAGAGGCACTCTGCCAGGACAACTGGGAATGAGCAACCCTGGCTCTCCGGTGCACAGCCAAGGGTGGACGTTGCCAGGTGGGAACCTTCAGCTCCCGTGCAGTGATATTCAATCCTATTTCCAACAAGGGGCAGGTTTCCACCACGCACCATCAGGGCGCACACTCCTCCCGTGAGAAAAGAGATTACAAGAGTTTTAAAAAATATGGTTAGTTAGAAGGAATAAGTTCTAGTATTTGAAAATAGAGTAGAAAAGTTATAGCTAAACAATAATGTATTGTATATTTCTGGAGTTTTGTTTTGTTTTGTTTTGAGATGGAGTTTCCGCTCTTGTCACCCAGGTTGGAATGCAGTGGCGTGATTTTGGTTTACTGCAACCTCTGTCTCCAAGGTTTAAGAGATTCTCCTGCCTCAGCTTCCTAAGTAGCTGGGATTATAGATGCCTGCTACTGTGCCCAGTTAATTTTTGAACTTTTAGTAGATATGGGGTTTCACTATGTTGACTAGGCTGGTCTGGAACTCCTGACCTCAGGTGACCCATCCACCTCAGCCTCCCAAAGTGCTGGGATTACAGCCTTGAGCCACTGCACCTGGCCTGTATATTTCAAAATAACTAGAATTGGAATGCTCCCTACACAAAGAAAAAACAAATGTTTGAGGAGATTGATATCCCAATGACCCTGATTCAATCATTATATATTATATACATGTATCAAAATATCACATAGGCCTCAAAATATGTACAACTCTGAAATATCAATAAAAAAGAAAGGAGATCTGTTACACAGCAGGGTGACTGCAGTCAATAATAATAAGGTATCAAACATCAGCAGACAAATGGATAAAGCCAATGTGGTGCAGATACACAGTGGAGGACTACAAAGCCATGAAAAAGAGTGAGATCCTTTCTTGTGCAACAGCATGGATGGAACTGGAGATCATTATGTTAAGTAAAATCAGCCAGACATAGAAAGACTAACTTCACTCATTTGTGGGAGCCGAAATGAAAATTCCCAAAGGCACCTTTCACGCTTCCAAAAGCCCTCTTTTAACTGCTTCATTCACAGCAGCATAATTCTCCACAGCCAAAATGTGGGATCCACTCAGGGTCCCTCCATCGATGAGTTGGGAAAACAAAATGTGATGTAAACCTACCTTGGAGTATCCTTCAGCCTTGGACAGGAAGGAATTTCTGATGCAGATCACCACATAGATGAAACGACATTCTGCTGAGTGAAACCGACCAGACAAAAACACCGCCTGACTCCATTTATATGAGTTGTCAAATGCCCAGAGACAGAAAGTAGAATCGTGGTTGCCAGGGGCTGGGAGAAGAAGATGCAGGGAGTTTAAGGGGCACAGAGTTTCAGCTGAGGAGGATGAAGACCTTCTGGAAATGGGCAGTGCTGCTGGCTATACAGCAGTGTTGATAACACCACAGAACTGTACACATTAAAATGATTAGAAAGAACAGCAAATTTGATATTATGTGTATTTTACCATGATTTTTTTAAAAAGACCACAAAAGTTACCCCTTCCAAATAGTAGCACTCCATCAAGAAGGGAGCCTCAAGGCCTAGGGGCTGGCATTGTCCCACCCAGCTTGGCCAGGGACTCTGCACCCTGGAGGAAAACAGAGGGCCGGCAGCAGTGGTTCCAGGACTGGCGCACAGCATTGGGGAGCATCATGTCCAGGCCCAAGAGGGACAAGGCCTGGTGCCATGGAGCCTCCTCAGATCTACCAGGCTCCCTTCTCCTAGGGATGGCGAGGCTGGCCTGGACACCGCCTGTGGGTGCCCTTCATGCCATAGCACTCCTATACTTTCAGGCTACAGGTTCACTCCCACCCCTGCCCCTTCCCTGTCAAAGTTTCTACAGCTGCCATGGGCTCTGCCCCAACCCAACAGAAGATCCAGCCCATAAGTCCATCTTGCCATCTGGCATCCTGCTCCAGCACTGAGTCGAGGTAGAGTTTTGGCAAAGTGAAGCAGAAGACAGGCTCGGGGGGTGGAGGAAGTAGACCCAGTTGGCAGAGCCCGTGCTTTGTACATGCTTCTCCCTGGTGAAACTCTGGACTGTCATTCTGTCCACATATCCCTGTCCCAGGGCTTCTCCAAGGACCCCATGGATGGCATTCAGGATATTTAGGAGCTTCGATGGGAGTCATTTTTACTGAGGTTTAGCATTTCCTGCATCTCTGAATGTAAGCAACACACGTCAGCAATTCTAAGGGGTATGTAGGTCTCATCAGGTTATGCAAGAGTCCATGGTACCCCAAAAGGTTAAAGACTGTGACTTAGAGCAGATGTCCTCAGCCTTTTGGCACCGGGGATTGGTTTTGTGGAGCACATTTTTTCCACAGACTGAGGGTGAGTGGTGGTTTCAGGATGATTCACATGTGTTACATTGATTGTGCACTTTACTTCTATTATTATTATATTATCATTATAACACTGTGATTACATTGTAATATATAATGAAATAACTATACAATTCACCATAATGTAGACTCAGCGGGAGCTCTGGGCTTGATTTCCTTAGCTAGATAGTCCCCTCTGAGGGTGATGGGAGAGAGTGACAGATCAGCAAGCATTAGATTCTCATAAGCATGCAGCCCGGACACCTCACATGCACAGTTCATAGTAGGGTTTGTGCTCCCATGAGAATCTAATGCTGCTGCTGATCCAACAGGAGGCAGAGCTCAGGGGTAATGCGAGCAATGAGGAATGGCTGTAAATCCAGATGAAGCTTTGCTCCCCCGCCTGCCTCTCACCTCCTGCTGTGCAGCCCATTCCTGTGGCCCCAGGGATTGGGGATCCCTGCTCCAGAGCATTTGCAGGGAAACAGGAGGCTGGGAAAGGAATGATCCTCCTAAAACAGTCAGTCAGGAGGTCAGCAGTGTGCACACTCAGGTCAGTAGGATAGCAGACCCCAGGGAGGATGGGTCACCAGTGAGTGCTCCAGGGAGGCAAGGCCCACTCCTGCAGATGCTCACACATGCAGCTTATGGGGTCCAGGAGAGGAGGATATCCAGGTGGTGGGAATGGGAACAGGCATGATCTTTTATCTGTGTGAAATTGATAGCAAGGGTGACTTTGGTCCTTGCCAGAGACAGGAGCAGGGTTACCTGGTAGCAACGGGAACCTCCCTCTGAGACTCTTGGGGCTAGCCCAGGTGGCAGGAGGGAAAGCTGGAGGGCCATGAGAGTGGTGGGCAGGGAAGAGGCCTCCTCTGTGGCCAGTGCTGTTGGGGAAACACCTTTACCTGGGCAGCCCAAGATGATCACCACAAGACTCCAGCTGTTCTCACCCCAGGCAGGGTCCCTGCATATACGGTATCTTTAGAGGTCCCTTCAGGACCCTGGTTTGCTTCTTCACAGTGTCATCAGAGCCAGGGGACGACAGGAGAAGTGGCCACATTATCACTGGGAGGTGCATCCTGCCAAGCCCAGCCCATGGCTCTGATGCCCAGGCTCCAGCATGTGGTCCAGGGTGCAGAGGCTGTGTGTAGCCGGGGTGTGGCAGGGCCATGCGTGGTGACAGGAGGCCTGACCCACCCACACACACCTGGGGTGCTGAGGCTGGGGGCTAGCTGGTGGAGTCCGGGCCTGAAGCCTACAAGGCCTGGGTGTCAGACCAGGTTGTGAGGGTGGACTGGGGATTCCCCTGGGCTCCGGCTGCCTCCTCCACACACTACCAACTGTCTCATTTGGCCTCTGGCCATTGCCCTGCTGTCTCTGTTACCAGAAAATGGTCCTGATTTGGGCCCCAAGAGAGGGTTCTTGGATTTTGAGCAAGAAAGAATTGAGTGTGAGTCCACAGAGTAAGGTGAAATCAAGTTTATTAAGAAAGCAAAGGAATAAAGAATGGGTGCTCCATAGAGACAGCAGCCCCGAGGAATGCTGGTTGCTTATTTTTATGGTTACTTCTTGATTATATGCTAAACAAGGGGTGGGTTATTCATGCCTCCCTGGTTTTTTTTAGACTATACCGAGTAACTTCCTGACTTTGCCATGGCATTTGTAGACTATCATGGCACTCTTAGGAGTGTAGAATGACCATCAACATCTTGGGTTTGGTGGGTTTTAGCGGCTTCTTTGCCGCAAGCTGTTTTATCAGCAAGGTCTTTATGACCTGTATCCTGTGCCAATCTCCTACCACATCCTATGACTTAGAATGCCTGACCAGGAGGTCAGGCACAAGCAGGAGGCCAGGTGCAATGGCTCACACCTATAATCCCAGCACTTTGGGAGACCACAGTTGGTGGAACACCTGAGGTCAGCAGTTCAAGACCAGCCTGGCCAGGCATGGTCGTGCACATCTGTCATGCCAGCTACTCAGGAGGCTAAGGCAGGAGAATTGCTCAAACCTGGGAGGTGGTGGTTGCAGTGAGCCAAGATTGCACCATTGTACTCCCTCCTGAGAAACCGAGTAAGACGTCATCTCAAAAAACAAAAAAGAAAGAATGCCTGACTATCTGAGAATGCAGCCCAGTAAGTCTCAGCCTTATTTTACCTAACTCCCATTCAAGATGGAGTTTCTCTGGTTCGAGTGCTTCTGACATCTCTACTTCATAGGTAAAGACCTTCAGGGCTGTCTAGGACTCCTAAGCACAAGCAGGCTGTGATGAGCTGTGTGTGTGGTGGTATGTGCCTGTGGTCCCCACTACTTAGGAGGCTGAGGTGGGCGATCACTTGAGCCCAGCAGGTCAAGGCTGCAGTGAGCTGTGGTAATGCCATTGCCATCCAGCCTGGGTGACAGAACAAGACCCCCATCTCTTTAAAAAAAATTAAAAGGAGGGGTGCAGTGAGCTTACGGGGAAAATATGTGTGTTAAATGAGCTGTGTTCAGGCAAGAGTTATGGTGCTGCTGGTCGTGAATACAACATTAAAGAAGCAATAATATATATCAAAGTGCCTTTCAATAGAAACATACACACAAGGTTATGTATGGATTAGTGAATGAAGTGTCACAAACAGGGGCTCTCACTAGCCTGTATTTCCCCTGGAGCAATGGTTCTATACTTTCTGGTTAAAAGATTTAAGATGAGACAGTTCTGAGCAGCAGTTGTAAATGTTTGCCACATCTTGGATAAAATACACTTCTCCCTGGAGCACTAGAAAGCACTCAGAATGAGAGGCAGACTCCTCTCCTCCCCCAGGGACTCCTTTCTTTTCTGCACAGCCCTAGAGCCTGCTGTGGGCACATGGGCCATTCCTGATGCTGGGTCCCTCAAGCACTAAGTGCACACAGCACCCTGCCCTCCTTCCGTTCTCCCTTCCTCTGGCCTCCAGAGCCCCCAGGAGCCCAAAGCCTTGGCTTCAGTGATCTGTGCCCCAGCATGCCATCTGGGGGAGACATTTTTCCTCTTCTCTGAGAGTTAAAAGATGACGTTTTAACAAAAGCAGGACACCTGACCCCTTTTAAGAGGGTTTGATGACAACCATAAATACTGAAAATAAAGGAATGTTTCCATGTGAAAAATGATAATTCTGGAGGAATTTCACTTGATCCTTGGACGATGGGACTGCCAGAGCTGTCTCAGGAGGTCTAGGAGGGGCAGACACTCACACACACACACACACACACACACACACAGGTCAGATAGGGGAGGGAGATGGGGTGGGGCTGTCGGCCGGAAAGGTGTGGAGGGGACAAAGGCATATTGTGGGGTCTGGGATCCTCATCATTGGAGGGCCCTGGGCACCCTCAGACACCCCCACTTGTGCTTCTGGGAGGTAACAGGGGGATTCCAATGCTGAGCCTCCAGAAGTGATTAAGCCAGGCATTTGTTTCTCCAGTCATCCTCCTCTGCTTTGGAATTAAACTCTCCCAGGCCTTAGTAAGAAGTCACCCCTGCAGGTGAACTTGAGGGTGAAGGGCAGGGAGGGTGGAGGGGTTGGTCTTGCCTCCTCCAGGTCCCTGAAGGCTCCATCTGGAAGCTGTAGGGGCAGGGCCAACTCTCCTGGGAAGGGGACCCCACCCCCCCAGCTCCAGCCCTTCACTCCCTTTCCTTGCCTAAACTACCTTTCTGTCTGGACTTCCCCTGGCCCAAAGATTCCTATACAGTTCACTTTAATTGTGCACTGAGAAGCATTTCAGGCCTCTGTATGATGCTTTGCTACCCCAACCCTGACATAGCACACAAGGGCAGTGACCTCAACCACTCTGCAATGTCACTTCTGCCTCTTGTCTCCCTGTTTCTGTTACTGGATCCAGCTGCATCTTAAGTGCTTCCCCTGTGATCGGACAGAGTTGGGGCTTCCAAGGGCTGTTACCCCAGCAGGGCCTCACCAAACCCCAAAAAGAGGCCTCCAGGCATCCAAGAAGAGGCAGGGAAATGCTGAGTGCTGCCACACTGCTGACAGTTTACACTGTCTTCAACGTTACCCAGGGTGATTCTGACATGGAAGGGTGGTCATGGGGCCACATGGGAATCTGGAGCAAAGGCTGGCGGGGGGGCCATGAGTACATGAAACAGAGCAGCATTGACCTTGACTGAGATTGTGGCGTTTTAAAAGGCAGTTGAAACAATGGGGGGAAAGCCAGAACCAGGGATGCAAGAATAATCTATCCGGACTCTTACCCAGAGCCTTCCTGAAGGGAAAAGGAAACCCAGTAAAAACACTCTCCTTCATGGTGGCAACAATGAAACAATCTTGCTTCTCTTGCTCTCAGTTTTATTGGCCTCCAAAGGTTCTGTGTTTCTAAAGATTAGCCTTCCCTCGGGAAATTAGGGGTGGGAGAAAACAAGAAAATATTGTTCCCCTCTTGAGAAGTCACTCTTTTGAGTGAGCAGGTTTCCTCAGGAGCTCTACAGGGCACAACTTGTGAACTCTCGTTCCAGGCCTTCTCAACTCAAGTTGGGGAAAGGATTAACAAATATCTTTGAATTCCAGCGAGACGAAACAGGAGCGGCCTCAAGGCGGCCTTCCTTCTGCAGCTCCTTTGGCCTGGCCCAAAGTCACGGAATAAGAACACCCGCTCCACATGGGCTGTGCCTGAGGCTGCATGAGATCTACCAGCTGGGCTGGGGACAACTTTTGATTTTCACTTCTGAGATTAGTAATTGTGTGAGAGAGATGTTCCCAGCTAAAATAATATGTAAGAACTTTCCCAGAGACAACATACATATTTTTTTGGAATCACTTAACACAAGCCTTCACCGAGTGAAGGTACAATTGGAACAAAGTAACACATTTCCCATGTGGAACAGAAGGGCTGGTACAAGCTGACGTCATCACGGCAGAAGTGAATGTGCTGGTTTTATTAGTCCCAGACCGCACATAGATGAACAGAGGGCCATTGTTATGTAACCATTGAGTATTATTTTCCTATAAATTAAGTAACGCCTAGTGAATTCTGAGACTTTAAATCAAGCGGCCTCTTCCTATATGGAACATAAAGTTGAGCTGTTGCCAAGTGCTCCGGTAAGTGGAGGGCTACAAGTGCCATTTTCATAAAGAACGTAGAACCGGATACAGGCTGGTGGCTCTCGCCCACTCACCAATATTGTCAAGTCAGTCTTGGGGGAGCTTCGCGTTAGCGCTGAAAGTGACAGACTGTAGCTGCGGCTCAAGAGCGGCCCCTGTGCTTCTGCTGGGAGGGGTAAGTGGGGAACAGGCAGCTGTGTGGGTCTCGTGGGGCTGCCCTCACAAAGCCCCACAGGCTGGTGACCTCACCGCACGCTTTTATTGTCTCATATTCTGTGGGCTGGAAGTCTGGAATCAAGGTGTGGGGAGGGCTACGTCTTCTGGGGCCCCTCTCCTGGGCTTGCTGATGGCTGCCTTGTCGCCATGTCCTGAGAGTGTCATCGCTCTGTGCATGCCTGTGCCCTAATCTCTTCTCCTTTTCTTTCTTTAGTTGTAGAGACAGGATCTTGCCCTGTTGTTCAGATTCATTGGCACAATCACAGCTCACTGACGCCCCAAACTCCAAGTGCTCAAGCAATCCTCTTGCCTCAGCCTCCCAGGCTCCCAAGTAGCTGAGACTACAGGTGCACCTCACCACACCTGGCGAATTTAAAAAAATTTTTTTAGAGGCCGGCACAGTGGCTCAGAAAGTGCTGTAATCCTAGCATTTTGGGAAGCCAAGGCAGGTGGATCACAAGGTCAAGAGATTGAGACCATCCTGGCCAACATGGTGAAATCCTGTCTCTACTAAAAATACAGAAAACATTAGCTGGGCATGGTGGTGTGTGCCTGTAGTCCCAGCTAGTTGAGAGGCTGAGGCAGAATAATTGCTTGAAACTGAAAAACAGAAGTTGCAGTGAGCCAGGATCACACCACTGCACTCCAGCCTGGTGATACAGCAAGACTCAGTCTCAAAAAAAAAAAAATTTGTAGACACTGGGTCTTACCATATTGCCCATTGCTGGTCTCAATCTTCTGGGCTCAAGCAGTCCTCCTGCTTTGGCCTCCCAAAGTGTTGGGAGCCACCTTGCTAGGCCCTAATATCCTTTTCTTATATGATGCCAGTCAAACCAGTTTAGGGTCCACCCTCATGACCTCATTTTGAATGAATTACTTGTTTAAAGACCCTCTCTCAGTTGGGTGAAGTGGCTCATCACTGTAACCTCAGCACTTTGGGAGGCTGAGGCAGGTAGATCACTTGAGGTCAGGTGTTCGAGACCAGCCTGGCCAACATGGTAAAATAGAATCTCTACTAAAAATACAAGAAATTAACTGGGTGTGGTGGTGTGTGCCTGCAGTCCCAGCTACATAGGAGGCTGAGGCATGAGAATCTTTTGAACCCAAGTGGCAGAGGTTGCAGAAAGCTGAGATTGCACCACCGCACTCCAGCCTGGGCAACAGAGCAAGACTCTGTTAAAAAAAAATAAATAAAATAAAAAATAAAAACAATAAAAAAACAACAAACCCTCTCTCCAAATTCAGTCACGACATAAGGTTGGGACTGGGTGACTAGGACTTCAACATAGAAACTTGGGGAGGGAAGCCATACATCAGCTAATAATAGGGGAAGCATAGAAAAATCTTGGCATCAGTTTGCTGTTGTAAAAGAAAATGAAAAGGAAGGAAGGAATAGACATTGGCCGATTCCCTGCTGTTTTCCCGCCATGACTCAGCTGGTGCAGCACACCCATCAGGCCAGCCCAGGCACTCCAGCATGGCCTGATCCTGGGATGGACAGATGTGGGGATGTGAATGGTGGAGGCCTGCATCCAAGACACCCCCAGAGGCCCCAGAGGTAAGTATGTGTGTGCAAATGAGCTGGCCAGGAGGCTGTGTGAATTTGCATTCTTGATGCTTTCTGCAGAGACAGAGAAGGTGGAGGAAGTGGGAGGCAGTTGATGGGGGAAGCCAAAAAGTTGAGCTTCATTTTCAGTTCTCTAGAGTGGGGCAGCTTCTTGTCTGATGGAAGCTCAGGTCTTTCATCTCTAAGATAATGACACCCTCATCTCACATGTTCTAGAGAAGATTAACCAACTACAGCATCATCTTCCAGAAAAGCCCAGAACAGAGCCCTCCTGCTCCACAGAGACCACCTACTCCACAGAGCCCACCTGGTCCACAGTGCCCGCCTGGTCCACAGAGACTGCCTGGTCCACAGTGCCCAGGAGCTGTCATTACCTGCCCTCTTCCTAGCATCCCAGACTCACACTTTCATCCAGGGCTCTTGGTACAGGAGAAGAGGAGTGCGTGGCTGGAGTCAGAGACCGAGGTGCAGCTTCCTGGTCACATGCACATGCACCCGAAATAAGAATGCTCTGGATTCACTGCCTTTGCAGTGTTTAGATCTCAACTATAAATGACAGTGACTGAAAAGGGGCTTGATCCAGCCCCAACATCTCCTGGGTGCACATTCCCCAATTTTTTCCCATCACAGGGAGGAAGGAGTGGGAACCAAATGTGTGTAAATATTTGAACAGTGGCAATTCAATGTCTTTGAAGACTCATAGTACATGAGTGATGGAGTCACAGCATACAATTGTGCTGGGGCCCTGTGATGTCCAGGAGGGTGCCATGGTTTACATCACACTCTCCACGGTATAGGGACGGGCCACGGGGACAATACCACATGCCACACAGCTTCAGAGGTTACTTGCAGGTACTACAAGTTGCCATCTGGAATAAGGATAATAATTTGGGGCCATCTGTTGGTTCAGGGGGCTGTGGGGTCATGTGAAATGGACAGCATCAGAAACCTCCAACCTGTATTCTGTGAGGCAATGTGGCTGACAGCCCTGCAGGGCACTCCGCTTGGCCATGAGTGTTTTTTTCATACTTTATATATTTCAAAGTTATGGAGAAGAAAAAGCGCTCTTTACCTGGGCACAATGGCTCACACCTGTCATTCTAGCACTTTGGGAGGTTGAGGCAGGAGGATCAGCTGAGCCCAAAAGTTCAAAGCTGCAGTGAGCTAGGATCACAATCCTGCACCCCAGGCTGGGTGATTGACAGTGAGACCCTGTCTATTAAGGGAAGAATAAAAAAGTTCTAGCATGGTGGCTCATGCCTGTAATCCCAGCACTTTGAGTGGCTAAGCCGAGTGGATCACCAGAGGTTGGGAGCTCAAAACCAGCCTGGTCAACAAGTTGAAATGCCATTTATATTAAAAATACACAAATTAGCTGGGCTTGGTGGCATGTGCCTATAATCCCAGCTATTCGGGAGGCTGAGACAGGAGAATCACTTGAACCCAGGAGGTGGAGATTGCAGTGAGCTGAGATTATGCCACTGCACTCCAACCTGGGTGACAGAGCAAGACTCCACCTAAAAAAAAAAAAAAAAGAAAAGAAAAAAAAGAGAAAGAAATAAAATACAATTTATTTGCCCTGTCATCATTTTGTCACTTTGAGAAAGAAATCAAGAAAGGGTTCTTGTCACAACAGATATACAAAGTATGATCTGCTGGTTTGGGAGAAAAGAGCCTTTCCCAGAGACTTTCTGGAAAGGCCTCTCTTGTTACTTGGCTTGTCAAGGTGTGTGTGGGTGCAGCATCAGCCCTGCAAGGGGGAAGAAAATGCTGCTCTGCACCCATCCTGGCATGGCCTGGAGCTCCTGGCCCACTACCTGCAATGGAGCAGGAGTTCCACGTGCCCTTCTCAGGCTGTGAAAAGGACAGCTGGGAAACTGCAGGAGATGGTCTCTCTGACTAGTAGAAACTTCTTACTTTTAGCAAACCACAATGCTTACTCTCTCAAAGGGGTTTTTCTCTTTTAGAATTGACATTAGAACCCGACTCTCTCCCCCATGACATGGGCCCCAAAGAAAGACATCCAAGAACCAGTGTTCCTACCCTATGCTCGCTTTCCTTCAGGTGAAGACATCGGCTTTGGTGATCTTGGGGACAATACTCACTTTTCCATGAAGAACTTTCATAAACTCCACACCTAAGAGTTTCAGACTGGAAATAAATCCAGAAAAGCCAGTTAAATATGATCGCAGAACACCCCAGCTCAGCAATGCATCACCAGAAGTAACAGGACCTATTGCAGGGTTTTGACACCCTCCCTCCCCCTACCAGCACATATTTAACAAAAGCCAGACTGCAGGGACTACATCAAATGTTAACACTTCTGCTCATCAGAGGACTCAATCAACAGAGTAATGGCAACTGACAGAATGAGAAAAAATATTGGCAAATCATACATCTGATGAGCATTATATAAGAATATATAAAGAAATTTTGGCTGAGACAGTGGCACATGCCTGTAATCCCAGCACTTTGGGAGGCTGAAGAGGGTGGATCACCTGAGGTCAAGAGTTCGAGACCAGCCTGACCAACACGGTGAAACTCCCATCTCTAGTAAAAATACAAAAATTAACTTGGCGTGAGTGGTGTACACCTGTAATCTGAGCTACTAGGGAGCCTGAGGCAGGAGAATCACTTGGATCCGGGAGGCAGAGGTTGCAGTGAGCTGAGATCATTGCCACTGCACTCCGGCCTGGGTGAGAGAAACAAACTCACCCATCCAAAGCCAAAGAATGGGCTCAGAGACCCAGAGAACAGCCAAAGTGAGACTTTTCATGACAGTCTTGCAAGATCAGGTTTCTAATAGACAGGCACAACCAGCACAGCTTTGACAAGCAATTTATCCCCTAGTGCGCAGGTCCCTCCCTGGTTCCTCACAGGCTGAGGACTACGGGGTCACATTCTTCCTGGACCTCGCCTATTGATTGTTCAGTAGTGGTTGTATGTGTTTTGTTTGTGTGTTTGTTTGTTTGTTGAGACGAAGCCTCACTCTGTCACCAGGCCATGGCACTGGTTGTCATGAAGGTACTGCTAATGTTACCTGTCAACACACAGAAGGATGGAGCTACAGCATGGATGGGAGCAGAGAGGCTACTTACACCACTGCCCGCCTCCCTCAGTACACAGGGTGAATAAGAGAAGAGAGGGAGCATTGGCAACAAGAAATTGTGATTAGTCAAATGCTGACGGAGCTGCGGTTGCTCACTTCCCAGCCTGGACACACTCCTTCCTGCTAAACCACAATGGCCAGAGACAGTGTGTGAAAGGCTTTTATGAGAGTTTTTGGGTAAAAAGGCCAACCTCACTTTGAGAAAGAGTGAAAGTAGAGTAGAAGGAAACAGTGAAAGGAATGCAGTATTTGTAAAGTCCTGACAGGTGGCAGTCCCCTGCGGTGCTCTGGTAGCCAGGCTCTGGTCTCCAGAGTGTCTGCTGGAGCCTCTCAGGCAGTAACTGGGGAGGCGTCACAGTGACCTGCTGCACTTTTTTTTTTGTTGCTGTTGTTACTCTACAGGATTTTCCCTTAAGAGGGGACCAATATGATTTAAATAATTATAAAAGTCAAGAGTTTGAGACAAGCCTGGCCAACATGGTGAAACCCTGTTTCTACTAAAAATACAAAAAAAAAAATGGCCCGGTGTGGTGGCTCACGCCTGTAATCCCAGCACGTTGGGAGGCCGAGGTAGGAGGATCACAACATCAAGAGATCGAGATCATCCTGGCCAACAAGGTGAAACCTCGTCTCTACTAAAAAATGCAAAACTTAGCTGGTCATGGCGGCAGGTGCCGGTAGTCCCAGCTACTAGGGAGGCTGAGGCAGAAGAATTGCTTGAACCTAGGAGGTGGAGGTTGCAGTGAGCTAGTGAGCTGAGCTCGCACCACTGCACTCCAACCTGGCATCTGGCAACAGAGCGAGACTCTGTCTCAAAAAAAAAAATACAAAACCGTATCCAGGTGTGGTGGTGCATGCCTGTAATCCCAGCTACTTGGGAGGCTGAGGCAGGAGAAGTGCTTGAACTTGGGAGGTGGAGGTTGCAGTGAGCTGAGATCATGCCACTGCACTGCATCCTAGGCAAGAGAGTGAAACTTCATCTCAGAAAAAAAAAAGAAAGAAAGACAGAAATTGACATGAACCTCAGTAAGATTTTCTGTCAAGTGTCACAGGCTGATTCTAAACATGTCATGGGAAAGCCAAGAGCTGAGAACAGTCAGATGTGCTCTGAAGTACAACATGGAAATAAAGATGGATCACAAAGCTGAAATGCCCAAAGGCTGTGCAGGCTCAGGGCAGATAAGCAGTCCCAGGATGAGAAGAGTCGAGGCCCAGACCCAAGAAACTGTGGCCAGGTAACAGATGACCAGGTGGCATTACAGCCTGTAGGAGGGAGAAGTGACTTGATTCATGTCCATGTGGAAAAAGAAAACAGAACCGAGTCTCTACATCACACCTGACCATCACATCTTACAAAGACCTCAAGACAAAACCTTACAACCTTCAGAAGAAAATACAGAAGGCTTTATGACTTTGGTATGAAATATGACTTCTTGATTAAAACACTGAAAGCACAGAGCATTGAAAGATTACTCTACATTCCATTGTAAAAGTTTTATATAGTAAAAGATACAATAAAGTAGTGAAAAGACTTTAGACCATAGACTGGGAGAAAAGCTTTGCAGAGGATAGAGCCAACTAAGCATTGGAATCCAAAATATTCAAAGAATCTAATAAATGAATTAAGAAAAGGCCAAGAACCCACTGAAAAGGGGGAAAATAGGAACTGGCAATTCACAAACTGGAAACAGAATGGACCATAGAAACATGGAAAGGAGGTTCCCATGCCTGTGGTTGGGGGTGATGCAGAGCGGCCTCGGTGAGAGCTGTGGCAGTGCCAGGATCTGACAAGCCCATGTCTCAGTACCTGCCCTGGAACCCCTTGTGCCTGCATGACAGTGTTCACTAACCATCTTAGACTAGCAGAAAACTGGAGCCCCACCCTCACCCCCGATGCTCCATCAGTAGGATGGACACTGGCCCAGCCAGGGTTGGCATTCCCCTGGTAGTCTGTGTGCCCCGGCAACCGTGCAATCATACATGAATCAACTGGAATGACACACATTGCAGTGAGCATGCCGTGCTCACACAATGAGTGAGGAAAGAAGCTACAGAAGAAAGAGAATGATAGGTGCATACATACATAAGTAGATAGGTGGATAGATAGGTACCTATGTGCATGGATGGATGGCTAGACACATACGTGTATACATGGATAGATGGATACACAAGTATATATGTATCAGAATACATGAATAGATAGGTGGACAGGTAGGTACATATGTACATGGAGAGAAGGAGAGACAGGTATATATGTCCCAGAATAGATACTTACATACATATGTGAATGGATAGAGAGATACACACAGACATAGGCAGGTAGACAGATGGAGAGGTGATCCATGCCTATTACCTTTATGCATGGATATAGATCAATATCCTGTGTGTTACTGCAAAGTGTGGCCTGTATCACTTGGAGTAATAAGCGTAGGCATTAGAAGTACAAACACACACAGAGAATGTTAACACCAAATTCAGGACTGCCGCTGTCACCTTGGGGGCCTCTGGGAGGTGGAGTGCATTGTCAGACCTCATTTCTGAAGAGGGATGGTGGACACTAGGATGTTTGTGATGTGAACAAGCTCTTTGCTGTTTTTATAGTCTGATCAACTTCATAAAAATGGTTTATAAAATGCCCAGTTCTGAGTGTAGGTCCTCAGCTTTATTCCTGAATATGAGCCTTGCTGAGACCGCAACCAGTCGCAGGCCAGGGAAACCAGGGTGGGCTGAGGAAGGAACAGGACCAGAGGAGCCGGCAGGAAGGATGGGACCCAGGCCAGGCTGGGGAGTCAGCAGCAGGCATGGGTTAAAGGGGAGAGGGTCACGGGAGGGGC